>PYHX02000158.1:8819972-8968329 GCA_004302925.2 Cochliomyia hominivorax | reverse complement strand
AGAAAAAGTTTGCCATAAAACTTTACCTTAAAGCTCTTCAAAAAATATGCCTTTTATATGTCTAGGGTGGAGTTATAAACATGAATAAAGCATTATTGATAAATTATGTTTCAAAGCTTTTCGGTGAAACTCTCATTTTGTCAAGAGTCAAATTAAAGCTTTATTTTTGTTATAAATAATTAATGCAAAGATGAGTATCAGTATATTTAAGCTTTTTACTTAAAAGCTTATAAAATTAGGAAAATGATTATAAAAAGCACTGATTTTAGAAAAAGCTTTTCTTTGGAAAATGATATTTTCGTTAAAAAAAGCTTTATAAAACACAATGTTATATTAAGTTTTACTAAAGTTTTAATATTCAAAATTTAAGTTTATTTTTTTTAATATTTTGAATTTATTTTAAAGTTTTTTTTTTTCAAAAAAGTTAAACTGTTTTTTCCCAACCGTAAACTTGTTGTTATTGTTGTTTGTTGCCTTCACTTCACTTTTCTTGGTTTTGTTTGTTCGTTGTTATTTATGTGCGTGTGTTCGGGGTTATTTTCTTTATTTTCCCCTTCGGGTCATTATCCTTACAAGATTGTTTTCGAAAGTTTATTTTTGCTCTCTCTCTCTCTCTCTCTCAGTAGAAATAAAACAAAACGAAGTAAAAACGTACAAATCTTCCAACTTGAGTAGTTTTAATAACAAGTGTTTTAAGCTTGAATAATGTTTTCTAGGATCATATTTTTTCCTCCCGACTGTATTTTTTTTTCCTTTTTGCGGGGAATTTAAATTATGACAAGTTTGTTTAAAACACGCTACAGTTGTTATGAGAGAAAATCAGGATCCGTTAAATAATTATAGAAAACTTTAAGGTTATTTACCTAGAAAGTCGCATATTACCAGCAGAATGAATAAAATTACTTTTGTTTTTTCTTTTCTTTTTGTAGCCACCAACTTAAGTGGCTAAAAGTGTTTAGATTTATGAATTCACACTCCAACATCTTCACTTCACTCTTACAAATACAAACAACTTTCAATTTTTCATATTTCCTTTTGACATTTATATCCTCCGAGTTCTCCTCTCCTTTGCCCTTTAGTTGGCTTTACTCATAACACAAGATTCCGGTTGTTGTGTTCAGCAGTTCGTTTGTATCCTTTTGGGTGCGATTTAAATTCCTTATGGCTGCAGGATAAAAACCTCCATAACCGAGAACATTAATAACACAAAACTGATGTTTTGTCGTTTTGGATTTGTGTGTTTTTCACACAAAACAAACATAAAATCACAGAATGTAGTCATTTTTATTCTCTTTGGCCACTAATACAGATTCTTTCAACTCCTGCAATGTTGTTGCTGCTGTTGTTGTCTTCGTTGTTGTTTTGCCATAAACAATTCCCCGTTAAATATGCTCGAACCACCCTTTCATAAAGTATATGTACCGTCACTAAGCCAAAATAATCACACAGTCATTCAGTCATTCACTCATTTATTCACTCATTCATTCATTCATTTGTTCATTGCTACATTTTCAGTTTTGGACATAAGTAACTCTGTATCAGATTTATATGTTTGTGTCATAAATATGGGAACAAAAAAAAAAAAAAACACAAAAATAACAAAATATCAGACATACGAATAATAATAACAAAATGTTGAAAAAAGAACGTTATTTCAAGCAAAAAAATATATAAATTTTATTTATGTTCATTTTTCGTTATTTTGGTCCCAGTCCAAAACTTTATTCAACGTGTTAAACAGGAAAAGCGTAAAGATTTGAAATGTTATGGAGGGAAAATTAAAGCAACCAGATACAAAATTTAAATTCACACAGAAATTAAATTTAAAGAAATTTCGCCAAAAAAGTGGTTTTTAAAAGAAATTTACTAAGGAGTGAGATCGAAAAAATCGTGACACTTTTACGAAATGAAATGTATGTTCTGGCAGATTTTTTGCAACTTCCTGGCCAACAATTTTAAGTTGTTGATGCTCGAGGGAATGTTGAAAAAAAGGTTTAAGACCAAAAAGACTTCATAATGTGTTCACTTATTTTTGCCCTGACCTGGCATCCTGTCACCTGAATGGTAAAAGAACAAAAATGTGGTATTTGTGTTGAGAGAGGCAAACTCTCCAAACTCCCGGATGGGAATAGATATTGGGTTCTTGCTTAAAGGGAATTGAAGAGCATAAAACAGGTGGCCAAAAGTGTGGTAGATTTTAAACGGAGGTGAACTACCTGTTCGAGCAAAGTGACAGAAAGTCACTTTTCAATAAAAAGCAAATTTTCTCTAAAAAGGTTGTAAAGAAAAGGAAATTTTATAAAAATTCCTTAAGAAAAGAGAAATTTTATAAAATTGTTTTACGAAAAGGATTTTTTTTTGAAAATTTCCTCTAAAAAGAGAATTTTATGAAAATTTCCTAAAATGAAAATTTTCTTAATAGAAACAATTTTATGAAAATTTCCTTTAAAGAGACAGTTTTATGAAAATTTCCCCTAAAAATACAATTTTATGAAAATTTCCTCTAAAAGAATGTTTTTTTGAAAATTTCCTCTAAAAGATATTTTTATGAAAAAAGGACATTTTTATGAAAATTTCCTCTAAACGGACATTTTTATGAAAATTTCTTCTAAACGGACATTTTTATGAAAATTTCCTCTAAAAGGGCATTTTTATGAAAATTTCCTCTAAAAGGGCATTTTTATGAAAATTTCCTCTAAAAGGGCATTTTTATGAAAATTTCCTCTAAACGGACATTTTTATGAAAATTTCCTCTAAACGCACATTTTTATGAAAATTTCCTCTAAAAGGACATATTTATGAAAATTTCCTCTAAAAGGACATTTTTATGAAAATTTCCTCTAAAAGGACATTTTTATGAAAATTTCCTCTAAAAGGACATTTTTATGAAAATTTCCTCTAAAAGGACATTTTTATGAAAATTTCCTCTAAAAGGACATTTTTATGAAAATTTCCTCTAAAAGGACATTTTTATGAAAATTTCCTCTAAAAGGACATTTTTATGAAAATTTCCTCTAAAAGGAAATTTTTATGAAAATTTCCTCTAAAAGGACATTTTTATGAAAATTTCCTCTAAAAGGACATTTTTATGAAAATTTCCTCTAAAAGGACATTTTTATGAAAATTTCCTCTAAAAGGACATTTTTTTGAAAATTTTCTCTAAAAGGACATTTTTATGAAAATTTCCTCTAAACGGACATTTTTATGAAAATTTCCTCTAAAAGACCATTTTTTGAAAATTTCCTCTAAAATACCATTTTTTGAAAATTTCCTCTAAAAGGACATTTTATGAAAAATAAAAGGACAAATTGATGAAAATCTTCTCTAAAAAGGAAATTTTATTAAAATTTCCTTATTGATGAAATCTCCAATTCTCAATCAATTAAGAATATTTCGAAAATGTCCCTTTTTTCAAATTTTGTGAAACTTTTTTTTAAATAGAAAATTTCCAAAAATTTTCCTTTGTTTAGAAAAAATGAAAATTTCCTTAATAGAGACAATTTTATGAAAATTTCCTTTAAAGAGACAATTTTATGAAAATTTCCCCTAAAAATAAAATTTTATGAAAATTTCCTCTAAAAGCACATTTTTATGAAAATTTCCTCTAAATGGACATTTTTATGAAAATTTCCTCTAAAAGACCAATTTTTGAAAATTTCCTCTAAAAAGACATTTTTTTGAAAATTTCCTCTAAAAGGACATTTGTATGAAAATTTCCTCTAAAAGGACATTTGTATGAAAATTTCCTCTAAAAGAACATTTGTATGAAAATTTCCTCTAAAAGGACATTTTTATGAAAATTTCCTCTAAAAGGATATTTTTATGAAAATTTCCTCTAAAAGGATATTTTTATGAAAATTTCCTCTAAAAGGATATTTTTATGAAAATTTCCTCTAAAAGGACATTTTTATGAAAATTTCCTCTAAAAGACCATTTTTTGAAAATTTCCTCTAAAAGACCATTTTTTGAAAATTTCCTCTAAAAAGTCAATTTTATGAAAACTAAAAGGACAAGTTGATGAAAATTTTCTCTAAAAATGAAATTTTATTAAAATTTCCTTATTGGTCAAATCTCCAATTCTCAATTATATTTTTAAGAATATTTTGAAAATATCCTTTTTTTCAAATTTTGTGAAACTTTCTTTTTAAATAGAAAATTTCCAAAAATTTTCTTTTGTTAAGAAAAATTTTTTAAATTTAAAAAAAATTTCCTTTATTTAAATAAATTAATTTTCTAGCAGATTTTAAAAAAATTCCTCTATTAGGAAATTTTTCATAATGACCTTTATTTAGGATGTTTTTCTAAAAATTTACTTAATTTAAATAAATTTTATAAAAACGTTCTTTATTTAGGAAATTTTCCAAAAATTAAGTAAAGAAAATCTCTAAATGTGAAGGATAAGTTCGAAAAATTTCCCACTATTTAGATTTATTTCTTTAAATTTCTTCTGTTAAAAAAATTCCCTTTATACAGGATTTTTTGTAAATGTCCTTTATTTAGGATTTTTATAATTTTACTTTAATTATGAAAATTATTGACTCTGGTCACCTTTTTATTTTTTGCCTTTTATGTGTCACATTGTTTGTGGCTTTTGGTCCTGTGTTATCAACTGATAACCATATTTTGTTTTGAAAAATATTTTTTTTGTAGTTTTTATTTACGCTTAAAGTCAATTTGGATGCCACCCAAGTGGCACAAAAATATTATTATTTTTACGTTAAATAATATCGGAAAACATATAACTTTCGGAAAACCCCATTTAGGTGAAAAAGCATGTTAATGCTATTAAGGACATAATAAAAATAAATAAATTCTTATCCTATTCGAAATATTATTGTTCCTCCAATATTTGCTTATCTCAACTATAAAACGGGAAAACAACTATTATTTTATGAAATCTCAATAAAGGCAAAATTCAAGACAAAAACCCTTGAATATATGTTTTTTTTATCTAAAAGTTTCACAAAATATAAAATTTATTAAATTTTCGTTTTTATTAAATTGGCGCCTTAATGTTCTTAATAATCTCGAAATATGAATTCTTATGAAAAATAGACACCACAAAATGAGTTCTATGACAATAATAAAAACGACACCCACATCTTTTCATTTTTGGGTTAAATTATAAAAGTTTGTTTTTTTGTTTTTATTATTGTTCTTGTCTCGAGATAATAATCTTTTAGAAAAAAATCTTAAAAAATCTACAACATATTGCTTTTATAGCTTAAATACAAGAAAAGCAAAAATGATTCAAGACTTTTTTGTTTGTTTTAATCAAAATCTATTGAAATTATTGATTAATAATTTTTGTCCATAAAAAATTATATTTTAATATTTAAGTCTTTTTTGCTCTAAAAGAAACAAAAAACCAAATTAAAGGTTAAATTAATAAAAGAAAAAAAAACTATTAATGACACAAAAAAGATATTAAATTTTGAAAAATCAAGAAATAACGATAATAAACTAATAACTAAGATAAATAGTCATATATAAAGAGAAAAAGGCTTTAAAAAAGGTGGGGCCGAAAGTTTTGCATAAAGACTTTTTTCCCAAGAAATCTTGTCAAAAAGCTGAAAATAATATAAATCAAAATTTGTTTAATTTAAGAAAAAAAAAACGTTTTTCTTAATTATTGAATCCTTAAATACACTCCTTTTTAAGAAAAACTTATATCACAAATTAAAGTTCATTTTTCTCTATTTCATTTTTCTTCCAATTTGTTATTTAATAAATTGTCTTGTTATATTTTTTTGTCTCCAAACAAAAACTTTATAAAATTATTGAAAAAAAATCCACAATTTCAGACATTTTTATATTTTTCTTACATAAAATTTCATTATTTGCCTTCTTTTTCCTAAAAATGGGTCAATCGTTTAGTTTTTTTTTTTTGTCTCCTAAAAATGTTTTCGTTTGCGTTTTTATTTTAGTTGATTTTTATGGAGACAAGAGTTTTTTCTTCTTTTTCTTCTTTGATTTAGATTAAGTATTTTGGTTATTTTTCATTTACCCAGGATTCTATTTATTTTGGTTTCATTATTGTCATTTTTTTATTTTCATTATTCATTATGTACATAAAGACAGACAGATGGACGGACAAATGTAACGAAGTAGTTGTGTGCCAAAAGTCATAAAGTAAATCTCTTTTTTTAGTCTCTTTCTGTTTTGCTGACCCATAAAAATATTTTTGTTATTTTGGATTGAGGGAATTTGACAAATTGTAAATAATAAATTTTGTTGTTGTTGCAGATAAAAAGGAATTAAATTTATATTTTCTAAAAGAGATAAAAAGGTAAAGGAAGTGAATTAAGGATTTAAGTTAAAATCAAAAGGGAAAATATTTCTTATAACGATAATTTAGTAAACAATTTTTGTGAAAATTTGCTATTAAAAGGGAATTTTGTGAAAATTTGCTATTAAAAGGGAATTTTGTGAAAATTTGCAATTAAAAGGGAATTCTGTGAAAATTGCCTATTAAAAGGGAATTTTGTGAAAATTGCCTATTAAAAGGGAATTTTGTGAAAATTTCCTATTAAAAAGGAATTTTGTGAAAATTTCCTATTAAAAGGGAATTTAGTGAAAATTTCATATTAAAAGGGAATTTTGTGGAAATTTCCTATTAAAAGGGAATTTTGTGAAAATTTCCTAATAAAAGGGGATTTTCTGAAAATTTCCTATTAAAAGGGAATTTTGTGAAAATTTCCTATTAAAAGGGAATTTTGTGAAAATTTCCTATTAAAAGGGAATTTTGTGGAAATTTCCTATTAAAAGGGAATTTTGTGAAAATTTCCTATTAAAAGGAAATTTTGTAAAAATTTCCTATTAAAAGGGAATTTTGTGAAAATTTCCTATTAAAAGGGAATTTTGTGAAAATTTCCTATTAAAAGGGAATTTTGTGAAAATTTCCTATTAAAAGGGAATTTTGTGAAAATTTCCTATTAAAAGGGAATTTTGTGAAAA
Organism: Cochliomyia hominivorax; assembly: GCA_004302925.2. Classification (NCBI taxonomy): domain Eukaryota; kingdom Metazoa; phylum Arthropoda; class Insecta; order Diptera; family Calliphoridae; genus Cochliomyia; species Cochliomyia hominivorax. The sequence goes on along the minus strand of PYHX02000158.1, from coordinate 8,961,372 downwards.
TTTCCTATTAAAAGGGAATTTTGTGAAAATTTCCCATCAAAAGGGAATTTGTGAAAATTTCCCATTAAAAGGGAATTTTGTGAAAATTTCCTATTAAAAGAAAATTTTTTGAAAATTTCCTATTAAAAGAGAATTTTTTGAAAATTTCCTATTAAAAGAGAATTTTTTGAAAATTTCCTATTAAAAGGGAATTTTGTGAGAATGTCCTATTTAAAGGGAATTTTATGAAAATTTCTTCTAAAAAAAGAAATTTTATGAAAATTTTCTCTTAACATAAAGTTTTATGAAAATTTCCTCTAAAAGATAAATGTTTTTGAAAATTTTCTGAATTTTCTTCTTTTTCTTCTTGCATCACCCTAATTTTCATTCATTCTACAAAAGTTCTGTTTAGAATGAATTAAATTAAATAAAAATGTACTTTATTTTGTGACAACCAGCAAAAAAATATGACAAAAAAATTAAACTTTTGTTTAGCTAAATTGTTAAGGCAATAAATAGTTGCCCGCCACACGTCAACAACATACAACAAAAACATATTGTCATCATGCAACAGCAACCAAACAAAAAAAATGACAACATTTTTGTCAGAGTTTTAGTCATCAACGAAAAATAGAAGAAAAAACGATAATCATTTTCATTATTACCTACAACTACATCATTATTATCAACACTATTTGAAATAACATTAACAACAACATCATTATTATTATTATCGTCACCATTTTCATCATTATGTTGCCGATGATGATGATGATTGTTGTGGTTTTTGTGAAGTGAATATTATAAACATTATCCACCACTAAGCGACAACCAATTGGTCACGATCAGTTAGTTTATTCATTGTTGCTGTTTGTTTAGTGTGACTGATGGTACAACAAACAAAACCTATTGGAACAACAAAAACAACAACAACTACAATGCAAACAAATAAAACAGGAGATTTGCCACATGCAGCAGCCACAGCATGAAGTCTCTTTTGAATGATCTGTTTTATTTAATTTTGTGTTTTAAAGAGTTTTTTTTCTTCAATTCGGTCTTTTTTTTTGCGTTTTACGTAAAATTGCAATATTTTTGTGGATTTTTATACCCTACACCATCATAAGTAGTGATGGCGGTATAATGTGTTTGTGCTTAAGTTTGTAATGCACAGAAAATAATATTGCTACCACAAATTTTAAGTGTACTGTTCGACTCAGAATCATATTCTGGGTCATTTTAACAATGTCCATCTGTCCGTCTGGCTAGATCGGTCCGTTATTTCTCATTGATCCCACACAACCTTCATAAAAATATCATTTTGAAGGGCTTTTATTTCACATATACGTTGGTAAGATAAGAATATGATAAGATTTGGTCTAATTAAGATAAATGTAAATAAAAATCATTGTAGACAAATTTACGAGGGTCGGTATCCGTATTTATCCCCGTATTATCCTACCAGAAAAAGCCTACAAATCTTACATATATTAGTGACATTACATCTTTGTACTCTTAAGCACAAATTACAAAATAAATATATACGAGGGTTGATCATTAAATTTTTATAGCCATCATAAATAACAAATAATGTGGCGTAGGGTATTTAATAGTCGAACTTGACTGACTATAACTTGTATTTTTTTTTTCGTTTTTTTTTTTTTTTTTTTTTTTTTTTTGGGTTTGAATTGCACGTGGGGTTTTTATGGCCAAATGTTTCTACCGGTAAATTGTTAAATTTGCAAACATTTTTATTTTAAGTTGTTGTTGTTGTTGTTGTTGTTGTTGTGGTTGAGGTTGAATTCCTAGATTTGATGCCTAAACTAACAACATTCATATATGAAATTTACATCTATGAGTTATTTTTTTCTTCTTCTTCTTCTGTCAGAGATTTAATTTTATGATTTTTGTTTTTTTTTTTTGCTTTGAGAGGTTGTTTTTTACCCTACACTTTGCATGTCTTCGATTTTTTTCCCATAATAATTATTTTGCTGAAATTTATTTAAATTTAATTAAAACTGCAAATTCATTATCGTGTGGCGCTATTAAAAAAAAAGTAGGAGTTATCAGTATCCTTTTATCTTGAAAATAATTTTAATTGCAGACAATATTTCCTGAAAAGATATTTGGCGACAAAATTTAATTATAGATTTTATGTTTTCGTTTTTTCTTCAAATCGTCTATAAATAAGGAAATTTTTTAGTTGATTCCAGACACCACGAGACACATTTGGTTACAAAATGATAACAATTGGTGTCAATATTACAATAACAACAATAATAATATTATAAGAGATTTTAATTAAATTTAATCATTATCAAGATCTCTCTGTATATAATTATGATCCTCTGTGATCTCATTTAACAAATCATCATTACTTAGTTTAACTCTCAATGGATCTTTTTTCCTCTCAAATCCATTATTAAAAGTTTTTAAGTTAATTTTGTTTTTTCATCCGTTTTTATGGATTGCAAAATATGTGTGGGCTTGTTTTCTGTTTATCGATAAAATGCGGTTCAGGTTCAGGGCTGCTTTACAAAAAAAAATATATATAAGAAATAAATGATCACAAAAACGTGCATTACACCTTAAAACTAATAACAATAAGAACAACAATAACAATAACAACAAAACAACAACCACACAAATTGTAATAAGAAAATAATGCCTTGTGGCTTTTGGAAAAAAAGGTATTTGTTACTTTTGTGCATTGTTTTCTTTTTTTTTTGGGAAGTATTTAGCAATGTAAATTAGGGTAACGCCAAAAATTTCTAACTTTACAAGAAATATATTATGTCCTTTCGTCTGTAATTCCAACTCACAGCAGTTGGCAACCATACTATAGTACAGTTGCTAATCTACACCATAGTATGGTGGGCATAGTTTGGTTAATAGTTCAGAATTTTGTGCGTTTGATAATCCATAATTTAGTCTCGTTTTTAATCCAGATTAAATTCTGGTTGATAATGCACACTATAATATGTTTGGCAGTCTAAACAATATTTTGGTTAACAATCCTGACAATGTAAACTACAGTTTGCTTAATAAAAATGACTTTAGTCTGGCTTTTCATACAGACTCTAGTCTGATAATTTAGAAAATATTCTTATTACGGAATTTCAGATTATAGTATGATCTACATTTTTGTTTAGTTAATAATCCAGACTATAATCTGATTGATTATCTAATCTTTAGTAATCTGTCTAATGTAGTCTGGCTGATAATTCAGGCTAAACCATTTCAACATATGGTTCTGGATGTGGTATGGTTTTTAACCATAACAATACTACATTTTATAATCCAGACTATATTGTGGTTGATAATCCGGACTATAATATGGTTGATAATATAGACTATAGTATGGTTGGCAATTCAGACTACAGTCAGCTTCATTATCTAGAATATTGTGTTCAAGCTTTAGTCCATTTGATGAGCCAGAGTTAATAATCAAAATGTAGTCTAGTTAATAATCAAATATTTTGACTGGTTAATAATTCCGATTATAGTCTGTCTTATAATCAATATTATAGTTTGATTAATAATCTGAACTATAGTATAGTCTAGTTGATAATTTAGATTTTAGTCTTAGTCAATAAACCAAACTTCAAACTGATTAATAATTCAGGTCATAATTTGCTTAAATTTAAACATGTTCATTATTCAGCTTGTATTTTGGTTGATAATCCACATTATAGTATGGCAAACTATCCAGACTATAGTTTGGTTAATAATCCAGACTGATACTTTACACAATAGTCTGGTTAAAAAAATAATATGGTTGAGCAATCCAGACATAAACCTTGATATTTGTCTAGATTATAATATGGTTGAAAATTTCGACCATAGTCTAGTTGAGAATTAGGATCCAGACTTTAAACTGGTTAATAATTCAGATTTAATAATATATTCTGCTTGATAATCCCCACTATAACATGGTAGACAATACAGATTTTAGTTTGTTTTAATCTAGAATCTGGTCAATAATTTGTCTAATAGTGTGGTTTATAAGAATAATAGTATGATTGATTTTAAATATTTATCTAGACTATAGTATGGTTAATTATGAAAATAGTAAGGTCGGAATAGGGACTATACTATAGTCTGGTTGTTAATCCAAAAACTTCGTCTGAAAATAAAATTTATCTAAAATTTAAAAATAGTTATCACCCTAATACACCTACCTAAAATATATGTATGTATGTATGTATGTATGTATGTATGTATGTATGTATGTATGTATGTATATGTCATGTAATTGTAATTTCATGTACTTGAAATTTACATTCACCCAAAAAAAAAACTATATAATCCCGGTATATTGAAACGACCCCTCAACCGATCGACCACCTTTGGAGTTTTGGTTGTCAAGAAACGAAAAAATGCTAATTTTTAAAAAATTTCAATGCCAAAACGGTTTTTTAGACTAAAAACAGAGATTTGCTCTATTATTGTATATATTTTCTGGATAAAGAAACATTCTCTTCATTGATCTAACAAACATATGGATTTCTTCTTAACCAAAGTCAAATATGACTAAAGCTTGATTTTTTGTTGATGATCATTCATGCATGATTCATTAATTGGTTTTTGCTTTACAACACTGGTAATAAAAATGGAAATAATAATGAAAAAATAAAAACTCAATTCATCGAAATTGTTAAAAAAATATTTTAATAATAAAATAAAAACTACAACAACAAATATGATGAAAATCTTTATGAGTTTATTTTATTCATGATCATCATCATCAATATATCAATATACAGAAAATGTAAAGCCTATTTTTTCCAATAATATTCAATGGGAGTATAATGACGATAACTGCCAGAGTCCAGACAGAGTTGTTATTAAAGTTACACTCAAAGACAAGTTGTCGTTTTCGCTTGAAGTTAAAATATTCAGACGTTTTGAAGTTGAATGAAGGAAAAATAAGAAATAAATAAATGATTATGGTAACTATTTGCTTATGTTTGTTATAAATGAATTTATTTACGAGTATTTCCCCCATTAACTATTCATCACATTTGATTATTTTATTATTTCCTTTCGATATTTTTATTTTTATTTTATTATTATTATTTTTTGTTCGCAAATAACGATTCAATTTAAAATGTTTCGTTTTAAGAAATTCAAATTTCGTTTAAGAAATTATTATGCGAAAATTGTTTTATTATTGTAAAACTCATGGAAAATGTTTTCAATTGATAAATTCTGAGTAGAAAATTTAAAGTGGAAATACGAAATAAATTGATTTGGATAAGATTTCATTTGAGCTTAGAATATGGTAGAAAAATAGTGCAGTTTTTACTCTTACCGCCTTAATAAACCGGACCATACTATGGTTGAAATTCCAAGCTGTAATATGGTTGATATATTCGACATGTGTTATGTCTGACACCTTGAAAATCCAGACTATATTGTGGTTGATAATCGAAGTGAAAATATAATACATAATCTTGACTATAATATGGTTTATAATATAGACTTGTTAATATTTCAGACCTCAGTATCGTTGACAATGCGGTATATAATCTGGTTGATAATCCAGACTATAATTTGGTGTTTAATCCACACTCTAGTCTGATGGATAATGTAGACTATAATCTGGTTAATAATCCAGTTAATAGTCTGGTTGATAATACAGACTAGTTTGGTTGATAATCAATGGTGTGATTCATAATTCCGACTATAATATGGTTGATAATTCTGATATTAATACGAACTTTAGTATTGCTAAAATTGCAGCTTATAGTCTAGTTGATAGATCGAGCCATAGTTTGGTTGAAAATCCACATTATAGTCTGTTTGAACATACAGATTGGAGCCCAGACCCTACTTTGGTTGATAATCTAGAGTCTAGTCTAATTATTAATCCAGACTTTGGGCTAGTCGATAAATCAGACTATAGTCTGGTTGTAAATATTGACTACTGTGAAGTTGTCAATCCTGACTAAAGTTTGCTTGAAAATACTGACTATAGTCCGTTTGAGAATCTTGTCAATTATATGATAAATCCGCTATATAATCTGGTTGACATTTCAGCCTGACTTACAGTCTCGTCGAAAATTTCGGAGTATTGTCTGTTTGCTAGTCCATATGGCTAATAATACAGACTGTAGTACGTGTAGTTGAAGAATGTGGTTATTAATCCAAACTTTGCTAAAACTTCTACGACCTTTATAAGGATCAGGAATATGTACACTCAATAGGTTTTTTTTATTTTACTCAATGTATAATTTACATAAACTCCCTTCTTCTTATTACTTATTTTAATGCATTTTATAAAAAAGGTATTAATAATTCTTCAAAACCACTTCGACATAAATCTGTTATTTCCCATCTTTATTCTAAAGAATTTATTCCTTAAGTGTATCTCATTCAATAATCATTTCATATTCATTTCATTCCAACTCGTCCTGTTTAAAAATCCAAGAAAACAACAACAAGAACAGCAACAATAATAAATTTAAAGATCAATGGTTTACATTATTCAATGCCACAAACAGTAGCTCCTATGCAACATATTTGAAGTACGTAAAATGTTGCAGACACTTAAAATAAAAATACGTTTTGTTTATATTCTAAAAGCGAAAACAGCAGCAGCAACAACAACAACAAAAACAAGATACATTTTAAATAAAGCACGATTGCATGACATTAAAATGTCAGATATTTGTTTTCTAGACTCTGTAATATTTTTACAAAAAAAGCCTCTCGATACTTTTTCGAAAAAAATACAACTATCTAAATAACCAAACCGTCAATAATACAAAATAGACAAAAACTGTAGAAGAAAAATGTATAAGACACAACGCAAAAACTTATGGACTTTTATGAATGATCGCATAGAAGTCTTGTATACGAAAGGCAAACAAAAAAATCGTAATAAAAATATTTATAACTTCTAAGAATTTGTTCAATAAAAATACCAAAGTTATTATTAATACGCTTTACTAAGCGATTGAGAGGGGCAGAGGGTGACTGCCAGAAAACAAGTCAATAAAATGCAAAAAGATTTAGTGTTTAAAGGAGTGAGTGTGTAAGGTAAATAGTAATAGAGAAAAAAAAGCTTGCAAAAAGCCTTCTCAAGAAAAGTTGTTTTTGAAGAAAAACAACAAATAATTTCTCTCTGCAAATTTCTGAGAAGAATTCGAGATGAAAATTCTGTTGCCAGATTTGACGATTTTATGAGTCCAAAATTGCAAAATTGTGCCAAATTTAACATTTTTTCTGAAGCGTTAAAAATTTTGAATTTCACATCTGTTATTCATCAGAAAAACTTGGACTTAATTGAAATTTTCTGTAAAAAGCCAACTTACACATCGGTACCTGCGTGTACTTCAAAGAAAATGCTTCAACATATTTTTCACACACATTAAAAATATGTTTTGTGAAAATGACTTCAATACAGTATCAATGTTAATTATTCCTAAAGTTTGAAGCAAAACTAGATCTCTTGAACTGTACTGTGTCATTTCGTTCCCTAAAATGGTTTTGGAGAGTATCTTCAATGTGTTAATAAAGATGCCTCACTAAGCCATTTAAAGGAATTGGAAATCGTATCAAAACTTTATGAAATGAAAACAAACTTCATCAAAATTTTTTGTTTTAGCGAAATAGAAACGAGTTCTCTGAAAATATTCCGGATCATATTTGAAGTTATTTAAAACTCTTTAAAATTTTGTTACATTTATTAAAGTTTAATCCTTTTTGGAAAACAACTATATTTAAGTCATTTTTAATGTTGATGATTTTTTGACGATTTCAAAAAGTAAATTTGACGATTTTTTCATCAAATTTAACGATTTGTGTCTAAATTTATCTGGCAACTATGGATGAAAGATCTTTTTCCTTCCGATATGAGCTCAAGAGAAAATTGAGGGTTTTTTGGAGAAGAGTCTTATAAAAGTTCTCTCTTCTGAGAGAGAACTTTTATAAGAGAAAAAGTTCTTCTGAGAGAAATTTTAAAGTTCTTTCATCAAGAAGAGAGTTCTATTTCGAGGAAATTTCCATAGCTCTTTCCTCATGGGCAAATTTAAAGTAGCTTCTGGTTAAATGCTTTATAAAAGCTTAAATCAAATATATGCAAAATATGCTTTAAAAAGTCAAAAGGTTTAATAAAAAACTTAAGCAACTTTAGAAAAATTATAGATCAACAAATGATTTAAGTACTTTTAAGAAAAGCTTTTAAAAGCTTTTCCAGAATTTAAAGTAACTTCTAGGTATTCAGTATAATTTATGAAAAGCTTTATAAAAGCTTATAACAAATGTATATTAAATAGGCGCATATGTTTAGGAAAAGAGCTTTTAAGTTTTATGAGCAAAATTGAAAGCTTTACAAAACTAAGAAGAATAAATAAATATTTTATTCAAATTGTTATTAAGCTTTTAAAAATATAATATATATTTAAATGAAATTAATGCGGAGCTTTTAGTTTTGAAAGCTTTTTTCTCAAAACATGAAAAGATCGTTATATAAAGAAATTCATTTTAAATAAATAACTTTTTTGCATAAAGCATTTCCAAAAAACGTTTTTAAGTAGAGATGTTGGAACTTTATATTGATTTAAACAGGTCAACATAGAGTTTGGAAGGAACAGTTCTACTTGAAAGCTTTTTTGAATAGCTTTTTTATTGGAAAAGTTATGACTTTTATTGTATTAAAACTTTCAAGAAAATTAAATCCCAATTCTACTATTGAGAGTTACTTTAAAGAAAACTTTTCAATTGTTTAGAATTTGGACTCTAGATGATCTATTTTAAGCTTTTTTGAGAGAGAATTTGTATTTTTTGTTTCTTCAAAAAATTTTTTTAGAGAACAAATTGAGTGAGATGATTTTCAGGTCTGGAGAGTAATTTTAAAGAGAGAATATTTTTACAAATGTAGAAAATATGAGAAAAATAGCTTTTGTACTCGAGGACTTTGCTATTTCTAGAGAACATTTTCAAAAAGAGCATCCTTCATAAGTCGTGATGTAGTTTTTTTTGAACAACTTGTTTATGTTATTTTAAAATCTACAGCAGTGTAAGTTGATCCTAGTGATCTTCAGCTTCAATGAAGATCAATTTGACAATTTGTTTGAGAATTTACACTGAGAACATATTTTGAAAACTCATTAGAAAATTTGCTTATGCATAAAATCTTCTGGAAAATAATTTCTAGTTATTCTTTGATCATGTGATTTAGAAAGAACAATCCCTATCAACCATTAAATAGAGAGATCAATAGAAACTGATCAAAAGCTAATTTTGAACAGTTTCTTTATTGACTCTTCAATAGAGATTTAATTTAAAATCGAAGCATAAAATTTGTATGTTACAAAATTTATTAAATTTTCAGACTTTTAATTCTCTTCGAGGCCCCCTGTATTAAAGGCCTCTATCGCTCTTTAAATTCCCCATTTATAGTTTATGGCTTAAGTGTTAATTCATTTCATAAAACATTAAACAGTAAAAATTAGATATCAAAATTACAAAATGATCTTAAACCAAAACAGTTTATTAACAAAATAATCATCAAAAAGCTTAAAAACCAACAGCTAATATGATGTCAGTCACTTAGTCAAGCAAAGCAAAAAGAGGTTTATTAAATAAAAATTACAATTTTTAATAAAAAAACTAGAAAAAAGTTACAAATCGACTGAAAACTTGAATAAATATTTTGATTTCATTTACCACAAATGATGGACATTTGATGGACTGTTGGGAAGATTTCAATTTCAGTTTAAAAACAATTTCCATTTCAATTGCTTTTCAATTAATCATTTAGTTGGCAAAACAACTTAAAATATAAAATTGAACTAAAACTAAATAAAATGATGGATGTGATGTTTGGAAGACACTTGCTGATGGTGAAATAAAATCATCAGATCCATATTAAATAGTGACTTATGATGAACATTCATTCACTCATTTTAAACAACTGATAGTCTGGACTCTAATAGTGACGGCAAACAAAACTTCTGCTAGACTTAAACTTGAGGAGTTATGTTCAAAAAAAAACTAAAATGCGTGGATGTCATACTAGAAATTGCAATTTGACTGACAATCATGACATTTTCAAAATGCTTTTCTTTCGATTTTTTATTGAGCCGCTTTTTGCTTATAAAAAGTGAAAAGTGATCGTTTTTCATGAATTTCGCTTTTTTGTTATTTTCTTCTATTTTTCTTGCGATTTGTTTGTTTGTTGCGGTTCAAAATCATTAAATAATTATTAATTTATTACTTACAATTTGAATCACTTGCATTTTTACACCTTTTTTCCCTCTCTCAAATGCAACTCATAACTCATGGCATTTTATCGATAGTTGCTACTTTTTTTTGTTGCATTTAATAGTTTCAAATGTTGCAGACATGTGGAATTAAAAGTTAATAAAAGTGAAAAAGATGAAAAAGAGCAAAAAGAAAGAAATATATATTTTATGATGCCTTAAAGTGTGTGTTCAATAATTAAACACCGCAGGTTGTCTTTTTAATTGTTTCGTGCCGTGTTAAAAGTGAGAGAAAGAGATTATCATTTAATGTGACTCCTTTTTTTTGCAACACATATACCTACACTTTAGAAACATGGGGGCAGAATTAAATAATTCTTACTGAAATCAAAATTAAATCAGTTAAATTGATTTTCATGAAATAAAAGCAGAATCACAAATTTTCGGCAATAAATCTCTATCGTCTATTCTGTGGAGCAGAATTAAATAAAATTTTTTGGAGTCATAGTACGGAAGCATAAATTTATAAGTTTGAAAAGGAAAAAACTTCAGCTCTTACCGGAACAGAGCCTTGAGCGTTTAAAGTTGCTAACCTTAAAAAATAACTTAAATGTCCCCAATTTTTGGTATTAATTCTCTAACCACTGATCTATTAAAGGGATCTTGATAAAATTTTATGGTGGCATAGCAAGGGAGTAAAGCACTATAATTTCAAAAGATAAAGCCTCTAGCCTTTATAATAACAGAGTTATAAAAACTTTAAATAACGTACCTCTAAACAAGGTTTTTATGAAAAAATTGGGACAAATCTTACTTTTTTGGAAAAAAATGTTCAGGCCAACTAAACGGATCAACTTAAAATTTTATAGGAACATAGTAGAGAAGTGCGTCGTTATAATATTTTAAAATGGACGCCATAGCCGTTTAACAGAAAATGCTATGGACCTCGAATTAACTAACCTTAAAACAAGACTTAAACATTACCAAGACAGTATAATATCTGTTCTAGAACGACCAGAATTATATGCGGTCAAAGATTTTTAACCCAGTAGCTGTAGTATCAATCGGAGCTTTTTGCCCAAAAAAGAACTAACCGTTTGAATGTATTTTTACAACAACAAGACTTAATATAAAATTTTCATGGAATTAAAAATGTTTAATTTTTTTTATTGTTGATCGTCTTAATGGATCAAAATAAAATTTTGGAAATATATAATGAAGAAGTTTGATATTCTAAATTTTGAAATATTAGTTCCACAGTTCATTTGGAAGCAGAGCTATAAAGGCTTAAAGTAGAGTACCTCGCTAAATTTTATTTATATAAAATGTTGGTCAAATCAAAAATGGTTTGGTTATAACTCTAAAACTCCTGAACGGTTTATTTGATCTAGGTAAAATTTCAGAAATAAGCAGTAAAGGGGAGGGGGTATCTGATAACAAAATCGACAGATTGTTCAGGATCGATAGGGTATTCAACAAGGTTACCTCGAAAATATGTTACACAGTCATATTAGAGAAGTATTAAATTGAATGTTAATTACAAAAACGACTACAGCTTATTTAGGCTCAGACTTATGAAGTTCGAATTTGGGTGCCTTTGATTTCTCTAAATGTAATATTTTGCTCAAAAGGTGCAGTTTTGCTTAAGAACAAATAAAAGTGTTAATGTTTTTTGAAAAAAAAAACTTTAAGCAAATATTCCTAAAAGAATAATATGGACTTATAACCCTATAAAGCTTTAATAGGATCAAATAAAAACATGACTAATTTTATATAAAAAAATTTAGTTTATCCCATATATTCTAAAATGTTCCAACATGATAAATATTGATTTGAGTATTCTGATTCTTAAATACACCATTGAGATATTTTTTTAGTCCTAAAATAACTGAAGACTCCTGAGGCAAAAAAGCGAAAATTGCCGTTCTGAAGAATTTCCTCAATTCCTTTTAAGAATTTAAGGGAAACCCTTTTTTCCAATTTGAAAAATTGTTTTTAGTTTCAAATTCTGTTATCTATGACTTCTGAAAGTTCCATTAAAATATCATAAATTTTTATTATTTTACAACAAATTCAAAATTTTCGCTTTTTTTAATTTCAAATTCGTTATAAATTTCAGTTCATTTCTAAATATGGGATATAATTGTGAAATTTTAGTTCTTTTTTTCTATATAGCAGATATATATAATGATCATCTGCTAACAGATTTTATGTCATAAAATTTTATGTAAATTTTTTGGTTTCTGTCCCATTGTGTTTGGATTTGGGTATTTAATTTTGATTTTGATGAAATAATAATGCATTTTGCATGATAAATGACTAATAATAATATTTTTGTTGTTTTTTTGTAGTTGGTTGGCACTTTGATCATATGAACGCTCAGCATTTTCATTAATTTTATTAAACGTTCATGATTTTTATTGTCTTGCGACACTGAAAGAAAAATTTGGAAAAAAATGTAAGAGAAACATTTCATCACAAAAAATTAAAAATCATAACAATTGAAAAAAAGTTTGTCATATTTGTCATTTTGACAACTAAATTTAATCAAATTAACAACATAAATTTTTCCTTTTTTAAAAGCCCTCAATTTGAAAGTCTTATGATCTAAGAAAGTCGAATACTCTTTTAAAATAGAATTATAAAATAACTCTTAATTCAAGACGATCTTGTTGTTATTTCATTTTCTCTCTGTGTAATCGTCATTCTTCTCAATTACTCTTCATCGCATGTTTTATATTATTTTGTATTCATGCGGGTTTTTAGACATTTAATTACTGATTTTTATCCTTTAATTAAATAAATATGATATGTATTTGTATGTGTATGTATGTGTAAGTGTAAATGTATGTCTTGTATGAATAGATGTTTGAATGAATTAATGAATCGCTGATTGTTTGTCTGATATTCAATTTGTGTGGTTTTCTTTTACAAACAATTACAAAATCATGTATGAAATTATGAAAAAAATGATAAACAAGAAGAAGATATAATTAAAGGAAAAATAATCATAATGAAACCTAAAATACTTTTGAAATAATTATAATTTTAATGCGTATAATGCGAAACGTGTAATCTCGGGAAAAAGTGAAAAATTAAAATTTTGTAATAAAAAGTAATCAATATTCCAGAGAGGTTTTCTTTCCAAGTGAAGAGGAGGGAAAGTGAAACATTCAAAATTTAAAAAAATTTAGGCTTTTAAATTGGAATTTTGAAATCTCTTGTTTTCTCTTTTTTTTTTCTCCATAATTTTCAAAATGTAGTCCCGACTATATACTATATAGTCCCGACTATATACTATATAGTCCCGACTATATACTATATAGTCCCGACTATATACTATATAGTCCCGACTATATACTATATAGTCCCGACTATATACTATATAGTCCCGACTATATACTATATAGTCCCGACAATATACTATATAGTCCCGACTATATACTATATAGTCCCGACAATATACTATATAGTCCCGACTATATATTATATAGTCCCGACAATATACTATATAGTCCCGACTATATACTATATAGTCCCGACTATATACTATATAGTCCCGACAATATACTATATAGTCCCGACTATATACTATATAGTCCCGACAATATACTATATAGTCCCGACTATATACTATATAGTCCCGACTATATACTATATAGTCCCGACTATATACTATATAGTCCCGACTATATACTATATAGTCCCGACTATATACTATATAGTCCCGACTATATACTATATAGTCCCGACTATATACTATATAGTCCCGACTATATACTATATAGTCCCGACTATATACTATATAGTCCCGACTATATACTATATAGTCCCGACTATATACTATATAGTCCCGACAATATACTATATAGTCCCGACTATATACTATATAGTCCCGACAATATACTATATAGTCCCGACTATATACTATATAGTCCCGACTATATACTATATAGTCCCGACAATATACTATATAGTCCCGACTATATACTATATAGTCCCGACTATATACTATATAGTCCCGACTATATACTATATAGTCCCGACAATATACTATATAGTCCCGACTATATACTATATAGTCCCGACTATATACTATATAGTCCCGACTATTTACTATAGTTCCTATATGTTATCTTTTCAACTTTTTCGTTGTTAAATTAAAAAATTTCGTTTTAATCTGTTGACCATAATTTATTACCTTTTAGGGTCCTTCTTAACAGCTTTCCAAATCCACAATCCTCCTTGTAATTTTTGTGGGTCACACTCATAACCACAGTTTAATTTTATAACCTTTAACAGCGAACAGAAACAACAACAGCGATAACTTCATTTATCAAATCAATTATAATTTTTACCACAATCAGACAACAATATGCAATTATATGCCAAATATGCGTGAACATTAGGGTGGTATTAAAAATTTGGGAAAAAATCTATGTAAAACAAGTAAGAATGCTTCGATATGAATATCGAGAGATTCTAATATGTACAATATTATTTCAGCACAAGCGAAAAAATGTTTAATTTAAACTAAATGAAAAATATGATTCAATCTTAAATTAACTATGTTCAATGTTGATTTTAATTCATGTTTGTTTCTGTATGTCCTTAACAGATACGAGGGTTGGTTAAGAGTAGGTTTTTCTTTTAAATATAATTTCCATTCAAAATTTTTTGCAGCCTAATTTCACTCTCCTCCCTAAAATCACACTCACGCACACATCCATTTCATTTACAGCAGAGGTGGGCAAAAAATAGAAAATCAGTGACATTTGTAGATGTCGTGACAATAATTCACACATGAACAAACGAAAAATCATTAAATGAACAATAAATTTTCAAAAATAATGAAAATTGCAAATGTCCATTTATTTATTTGGTCAATATTATTGAGCATAAACATTTTCGAATTGATAAATTTATAACAATAATTTACTGTTATTGTTGTTATTGTTGTAGCTGTCACTTTTTTATTGTTGTTGTTGTTGCTGTCGCTGGTTTGTGTGACCCTAAAGATTTGAATACATTTAGACATTTAATTAAATTTATTTGAATATTTTCTATTAAAAACTGCCAAAATATGTTTATTTTTCCATTCAAATGAATTTTTAAATAAAATTATATTTATTGTTGTTGTTATTTGAAGTGATTTTTTAACACTAATTTGATGAATATTATTAATATTAATTTATTTTTATTATTTTTATTATAAATTTTTAAAATTTCATGTCAATATTTATTTAGGGAAATAAAAATTGTTTTGCGTTTTGTTTGTGAGAAATAAAAGAAATTTTTTTTAATTAAATATTTAAATTGAATTTTAAATGAAATTTTATTGAAATAAAATAAAAACAAAATATGGAATTGAAAATTCCATATTTTTTTTGGGTGAGGGTGTTTTAATGAATGAAATGGAAATGAAGTGATTTTGATAAACATAAAGGTTTTCAAAGATTTTAATAGTTCTACCCTACACCACCATAACATTATGAGTTTGCGCACATGTTTGTAACATATAAAAAAATGGTACTACTGCCATCTCACAGTATAATTGTCTTCTTAGAATCACTTTCTGAAATCCTTCTAACTGACTGTCTGCCCATTTAATGTTATGAACACCCTACATGTTAAAGTTTTGAGCCAGGAGCAAGCCCTATTCGGTCTAATATTATAGTTAATACCCATACAAATATGTTCCCGTAATTACACACGAATTGGTCCACAAGTGATCATAGCGAAAGCTACCAAAACTAAATTTTGAAATGTGATTGAAAATATTATTTGGAAAATTTTCAATACGAAAATTTCTGTATTGAAAAATTTGTCTGGCGGTTAAGGGAACTGAAAACCAATGAAATCAGTTCTCTAGAAAAATGATTCATAAAGATATCTGGACAAAAACAAAATCTGAAATTTGGAAAAATCAATTCATTAAAAACGACTTTAATAACTAAAATTTATGAAAAATTATTAAATTTGACTAAAGGATGCCGAGATTAGGATGGATTTCCAGTCAAGCTATAAACTTCTCACACAATTATTAAGTACGTATGAAAACATTATAACTCCAGAATTCATAATTTGTAAAGAAAATGTATGTGGAATTTTATTTGATGTCAAAAATGTGTGAAGAATTTTAAATCTTGAATATTTGCTGTTTATAGAAAAAACTTACATTAATATTTGAACTTAAATAAAATCGAACTGAAAAATTACATTTATTTGAAATTTCAGTATGATATACATGAACTTGTACATGAATCAGAGAAATTTAAAAATTCCCAGTTTTCCATGCAAAAACACCCAAAATCCCTTTCCCTATAAAACATGTTTAGAAATTTGACTTTTTTAACTGAAATGATCGTTCTGACACAAAAAAGTGCTAATTGGCAGAAAAGACTTTTAGGGTGTTTAGCTTACATATTTAGCTATATATTGAGTATCATTTAAAAATGATCCCAGCTTTGTAATTTAAGAAAAAAAAATTATTTTTTTTTTCAAGTTTGAACAATTTTGCTAAGGACTTGTGGGCAGATCTCTCTCCTAAGTTCACCTAAGTTGACTCAAATTCACTTAAAGATTTCTTAGTTATTTTTGCAATATTTTTTAGAATTTCATAGGAAATTTGCAAAATATTTTTATAAAATTTTAGGACCTCATTTAAGCCCGTCAAGGCGAAAATACTTAAAAAACAATGGCTAAAGTGTGTTAAAAACTATAACAACTTGAATGTCTCTGAAACTATAATATAAAACTTATACGTCTTAATAAATTTTTGAGAGAGATCTTTATGATTTATCTTTTGTCTCAAGTCTTTAATGAATTTTAAACGTTTTTTATTTAAAATCAATATAAACGAGATGCTCAACTTGTGTGAGTCATCGACTATGCCCCTGACCTGATAGGAGTCTGTGCTCCAGTAAGTGAATTCGAAATCACTTCAGCTCTTAGCGTTTGAAATTTCATTAAATTATTTTTTAAAATTCAAAAGTTACAGAATTATTTCCCAAAAAAATCGATTTGAACGCATTGGGTAGAAATTGAAGGGTATTAGGTTCAGGGGTTCTATTTATTCCTGTATCGTTTTGGCATTTTTTTGATTCAATGTTTTAATTCCACCTTAATTAATTATTTTTTAACGTTTATTTTTATTGTAATTTTTATTAAACAATTCATAAGAGATTTAAATGTTAAATAAAATAACTTTATTTATTTCTTTACAACTGTTTTTTGTTTGTTTGTAATAATAAAAAAATCCATTTAATAATAAAAACCTTTTTTTGGTGTAGAAAATAACTTCTCCATTTATCTACATTTATTAAACATGTGCAAAATTACAAATTAAATTAAGTATTTTTTCCCCAATTACAATATCAATACAATTTATTAAATGTACGTGATTTTTCCAATGAAATTATTCATAGACTGAAAATGTGTATAAATCTGTCTGTCCATCAATAACTGATTTGAATTTTTAATCATTTTTTTCCTCTCTCTCTCTGTTTTATTTCAATAAAAGTTAAATACAATTTAATTTTCATTTCCCATTGTGTTGGAGCAAAAACGATTATTATTAAAGACATTTTTGTATTTTGTAGGAAAGAAAAAATTATGCACATTTTTATTATTTATTTGAAAGCAATTAAAGTAGGCAACACCTCAATTTTTTTTAAGGAGTGAGATTGAAAAATTCTTAACACACATTTATTAATTAAAACGATACCACTAAAGTTACAGTTTTAATTAAAAAAGTGGTTTAGATACTGTTCTGTGCTTCAATTCTCTTTTAATAAGGACCCAATATCTCTTCTTTGATCTCAGTTTCGGGCAGTTTGGAGGATGTATTTCTCTCGGTACAAATACCATAGTGACAGGATGTCAAGTCAGTCCAAAAATAAAAATCTGCCAGAACATATGTTTTCTAACCTTTAATTTTCGCGCTCTTCCTGTCAGAAACTTTTCGAGCCTTGAATGTTCTCAAACCGGTATTAGCTTAACATTTCGTATGGGAACTGAGCTAACCGGTCTGCTTTCCTCCCGGATGTTTTGGAAACTCTTTGGAAAATGCTTTCCAATTTTTTGGCTTCAAAAACATCATAGAGACCATTCCTTTTACCTGAACTAGGGTTTCTATTAAAGAGCAAGTTCTCCTGGTACTGCTCAATAACATTAACATCTTTAATTAAACTAAATCGATTTTTTCTAGTTTTAAATAGAAAACTTCTCAGGACTTCAACAAGTATTTAAGGCGAATTTCATTAAACTCAGACAGACTGATGGACACAGCTAAACCAACTCAGATTTTGATTTGATACATTATGGGATCTGTGATCTGTGATGATTCCTTCTTCTACCACTTCACAACTTGTGGCGGTGAACGTTTTAATGCAAAACGTGTGTTAACAATTTTTCTATCTCACTCCTTATTATAAATATGTCCGTCCTTCCGTTCATCCGTCTGTCCAATCAAACATCTTGTTTATTAATTTAACATAACAATTTCCATTTAAAACGTTTCAATTGAAATTAAATCACTGAAAGAAATCAGTAATTTCCAATTTGAATTGAAGTTGATTTCAAAATCTGTTTTGATTTCTTAGGAAAATATAATTTTATTATTTATATCCTTATCCTGTCACCTTTGATGACAAATGTCATTTTATTTAATGCTATTTTTTCTCTATTAAATTTTAATTGAATTGTGTAAATTTAAATAACTGGGCGTACGCGAAAGTGTCTTTTTTTCAAAAATAATTTTATTTAATGACGATTTGAATTTTTTTATTTTCAAAATTTATTAAAAATTTTTTCAATAAAATTTCTTTCTTTTTCTTTTAATTTATGTCAATAAAATTTGACGTTTTCATTTTTATGAACCAGAAATTTTTTGTTAATTTTTTGATTTATTAATCAATTAATTGCAATCTGGGTCTTATTAAATATTTCATAATTATGTTAATCAAATTCCAAAAAAAAAAACTATTAAATAAAATTATTAAAAAACCTCTAAAATTAAGTAACCTAAACGAATTTGTATACAATTTGTTTCAGCAATTAAATTTTTAATTAAATTATTATTCGTTTTTTATTCAAATCTATTAAAATTCACTTAAACGATTACATAACCTCTAACAAACTTTTGTCAAATTTCCAATTTCTTGAAAAACGCAAAATAAATATTATTTTTTTTTTTTTTCATTTCATTTCCCATTACATTTCAATTAATCATACAGTTGGCAAGAAAATTAAATCAATCCTAAAAGTACGAAAAAAAATGATAAATGTGATGGATTTTAAGACATTTTTCGCTGATGGTGAAATAAAATCATCATTTAAACATCAGCAATTACAGCAACAACTTATTTTATGATGAACATGTCCAAACTGCCCACATAACTTTGCAAATCACTGAAACATAAAAATGCGTAGTCGTTAGAGTGGATATTGTGGTTTCGACTGTAATTTTTCTGTATTGAAAGAAAAATGTTTCTTTAAATATTTTTTTTATTAAAATGTCCTAAAAATCTTGTTTAGTAATAAAAATAATAAATATTTCAATTCAAATAAGAGATCGCTGAACTTATTTCCGGTTACTCAAAATTATATAATTTTAATTATCAACAATTTAAAAATTGACAGAAGAGAATTCAACTCAAATTTTTATCAAAAATTCACAATTTTGCAAAAAAATTCAAAATTTTGAAATTTCAAAATTTGCCGAAATTTAAAAAATTTTCAAAAATAATTTTAGATATAAAAATTCACAAATATTAGTTGTTTTCAGTTTAGTTATAGTTCAATTCTGTTTAGTTCTATTTCAGTTCTAGTTGAATTCCTGTTCAGTTCTCTTTCAGTTCTATTTCAGTTCTAGTTTAGTTCAAGTTCAGTTCTAGTTAAGTTCTTGTTCAGTTTTAGTTCAGTTCTAGTTCAGTTCTAGTTCAGTTCTAGTTCAGTTGTAGTTCAGTTCAAGTTCAGTTCTAGTTCAGTTGTAGTTTAATTCTATTTCAGTTGTAGTTCAGTTCAAGTTCAGCTCTAGTTAAGTTCTTGTTCAGTTTTAGTTCAGTTCTAGTTCAGTTGTAGTTCAGTTCAAGTTCAGTTCTAGTTCAGTTGTAGTTTAATTCTATTTCAGTTGTAGTTCAGTTCAAGTTCAGCTCTAGTTAAGTTCTTGTTCAGTTTTAGTTCAGTTCTAGTTCAGTTCTAGTTCAGTTTTAGTTCAGTTCAAGTTCAGCTCTAGTTAAGTTCTTGTTCAGTTTTAGTTCAGTTCAAGTTCAGTTCTAGTTCAGTTTTAGTTCAGTTCAAGTTCAGCTCTAGTTAAGTTCTTGTTCAGTTTTAGTTCAGTTCAAGTTCAGTTCTAGTTCAGTTGTAGTTCAGTTCAAGTTCAGCTCTAGTTAAGTTCTTGTTCAGTTTTAGTTCAGTTCAAGTTCAGTTCTAGTTCAGTTCTAGTTCAGTTGTAGTTCAGTTCAAGTTCAGTTCTAGTTCAGTTGTAGTTCAGTTCTAGTTCAGTTTAAGTTCAGTTTTAGTTCGGTTCTAATTCAGTTCTAGTTCAGTTCTGGTCTAATTCGCTCAGTTTATCTAAAGCTTTCCCTTTCTATCCCCTTTTTCGCTCTATCACTAATAAATAAAAAAACAAAATAATTTAACAAACTTAATTACACTTATTTTCACTTTTTGAAAACACATTTCAAACCGCAAAAGTTTTAATTTAAAATGTTTCTGTTTGTTCCCCTCTCTCTCTCTCACTCTCTCTCACTCTCTCTCACAAATTAATGTGTGTAACTAAATGTTGCAACATCATAAATTTATAAAATTAAAACTTTTAATGTAACAAATAATTTTTTTCTAATTCTGTTTTTCATTCACTCATTCTCTTCCTTTTTTCTATACGAACATTTATAATAATATTTGTCTCTAATTTATGTTCATTTCTAATGTTACTGCAACATCATCATCATCATTATCGTGGCATAAAAAAGTTCTGTATAAATTTTCCACACGTCTAACTCCATTTTCAGAGCAATTAGCTCTTGTAAAGTTTGTTTGTTTGTATTTTACAGTTTTCCATTTCTGTACAGTTTTTACTGTAAATTAAACAAAAATATTTAAATAAAATAGAAAAATAATAAAAATGAAAATAAAAATAAAAACAAAAACAAAAAAATTTTGTCAAATAATTTTAGAAATGTTTCTGAAAGAAAGTTTTTGTTTACAAACACCCTACAGGAAAATTAAGAAAAGAGTTAAACAAAAGTTCAGATAAGAGATTAAATGAAATTGAAATTCCATAGATTAAGAAAGGAACTGAAACTGGAGTAGAACGGAACAAGAACAGAGATATAACTGAACTAGAACAGAATTGAAAATAAAATAAAACTGAACTGAAACAGAAATAAAACTGAAATAAAACCGAACTATAACTGAACCAGGACTGAAGTAGAACTGAACTTCATCTGAACTAGAACTGAACTAGAACTAAAGTGGAACTGAACTAGAACACGAATAGAACTGAACTAGAACTGAACTAAAATAGAGATAAACCTGAACTAGAACTGAACTAGAACTGAACCAGAACTGAACTAGAACTGAACTAGAACTGAACTAGAACATGAATAGAACTGAACTAAAACTGAATTAGAACTGAATTAGAACTGAATTAGAACTGAACTAGAACTGAATTAGAACTGAACTAGAACTGAACTAGAACAGAGATAAAACTGAACTAGAATTGAACAAGAACTGAATTGAACTGAACGTAAACTGAACTAGAACTGAACTAGAGCTGAACTAGAACTGAACTTGAACTGAACTACAACTGAACTAGAACTGAACTAGAACTGAACTAGAACTGAACTAGAACTGAACTAGAACTGAACTAGAACTGAATTAGAACTGAACTAGAACTGAACTAGAACTGAACTTGAACTGAACTAGAACTAGAACTGAACTAGAACTGAACTAGAACTGAACTAGAACTGAGCTAGAACTGAACTTGAACTGAACTATAACTGAACTAGAACTGAACTAGAACTGAACTAGAACATGAATAGAACTGAACTAAAACTGAATTAGAACTGAATTAGAACTGAATTAGAACTGAATTAGAACTGAATTAGAACTGAACTAGAACTGAATTAGAACTGAATTAGAACTGAACTAGAACTGAACTAGAACAGAGATAAAACTGAACTAGAATTGAACAAGAACTGAATTGAACTGAACGTAAACTGAACTAGAACTGAACTAGAACTGAGCTAGAACTGAACTACAACTGAACTAGAACTGAACTAGAACTGAGCTAGAACTGAACTAGAACTGAACTAGAACTGAACTAGAACTGAACTAGAACTGAACTAGAACTGAGCTAGAACTGAACTAGAACTGAACTGGAACTGAGCTAGAACTGAACTGCAACTGAACTAGAACTAAACTAGAACTGAACTTGAACTGAACTATAACTGAACTAGAACTGAACTAGAACTGAACTAGAACTGAACTACAACTGAACTAGAACTGAACTAGAACTGAACTGGAACTGAACTAGAACTAAACTAGAACTGAACTAGAACTGAACTACAACTGAACTACAACTGAACTAGAACTGAACTAGAACTGAACTGCAACTGAACTAGAACTAAACTAGAACTGAACTTGAACTGAACTATAACTGAACTAGAACTGAACTAGAACTGAAGTAGAACTGAACTAGAACTGAACTTGAACTGAACTAGAACTAGAACTGAATTAGAACTCAGCTACAACTGAACTAGAAATGAACTAGAACTGAGCTAGAACTGAGCTAGAATTGAACTACAACTGAACTATAACTGAACTAGAACTGAACTAGAACTGAACTAGAATTGAACTAGAACTGAACTAGAACTGAACTAGAACTGAACTTGAACTGAACTAGAACTAGAACTGAATTAGAACTCAGCTACAACTGAACTAGAACTGAACTAGAACTGAACTAGAACTGAGCTAGAATTGAACTACAACTGAACTATAACTGAACTAGAACTGAACTAGAACTGAACTAGAACTGAACTAGAACTGAACTTGAACTGAACTTGAACTGAACTAGAACTGAACTAGAACTCAGCTACAACTGAGCTACAACTGAACTAGAATTGAACTACAACTGAACTAGAACTGAGCTAGAATGGAATTCGAACACATTTTGATCTTAAGAACATTCGCTGTTCAATATGAAAGTCTTCTCTGTCTCATAATTTCTTGCTGCTTAAAGTTCCTGAATTAATTCACATAACCAAAAACATGAAAAAAATTAAAAAAAAAACAAACAATTTTGTTGTTAAAAGAATTTCATTTCTTCTTCTTATCTTTCGATTCACATAAATTCATTGAAAATGTTCCTGCAGAATATGACAAGGATAAAGTTTATTTCCCTCCATTCAAGATTAAGACAAAAAACACAAATATTCCTCTCCAAGTGGTTATAATTCATATGATGTTCCATTTAGTTTAAAAGAAAATTCCATTTTGTATCTTTCCTTCATTCGGAAAATAAGAGAAAATCTAAATATTTGTTATGGAGCAGAAAATTGCAAAAAAATATAACTTAATTAAAAAATGGTTAAAATTTGACGCCCAATGAACCGCAACATAAAATAATTTAATTAAAATTTTACTCATCAGCACCAGCGTTTGTGAGTCTAAGCAAACATCCAACCAAACGCCTCTATATATTGGCTAGACATAGAGACAGACAGACAGAAAGTCAGACATATTAAATGTAGCTTTATCCATCCTTAAAATTAGGATTTGACTTTGTCGGCTTTGTCAACATTTACTACGTCATCAGTTTTATTCACTTTACACGAATGAGACTTTAATATAGAGATTAATTTCGTTCTCCCCAAAGAGCAGGAAAAACAAAAAAACAAAGTAATTTAAGGCGTTTTTTCGTGGGTGTAACTAAATATTGCCATTTAATGGAAAACTTAACTAAAACATCATATTTTGTTATCTTAGCAATTTTCTGCTTTAAATTCAGTTTGAATTTAATTTAAATGAAAAAAAATAATGTTTTGTTGCAGTTTTTCTGGAGATAAAATGGAAAATAAACTTTAATTAATAAAGAATAATTATATTTATGAGAGGGATTTGTTTTTAAAGACAGTTTTCTTTTCTATAATTAAAAAGAAGGAAACTGCTGAGCAGTGAAGGAAAAGTTTGAGATATCAAAATCTAAGGATCCAACAGTTTTAAAGGAAACAAGAATATTATAGTTGTTCTAGTCCGATTATGTAATACACTACACCACGTTGTCGGTTAAAAATGTTAGTTACGAAAAATTAATAAACAACCCTCGTATAATTTAATTTTCTCATTAATTCTTAATTTAGTAGTACATTATTGTGACGCGAAGATTTATGTGAAATTAATGCGTTAAAAAAAAAAGAATTTTTGTGGGGGTTTAAATGGGATCTAAAATAAGTTATTTACCGACCCTCGTATATAATTTTTTCTTCTATATATAAATTTTACCAATTAGACATCGTTTTTGGACCAAATCTTAATAAGACATCTTTAAAACTGCAGCCTGTATTTTACGAACAAGCTTTATATGGTCCTAACCGGATGGACAGACAGGCGGACGGACCGTTTATATTACTAAGAAAGTGATTCTGAATCGAACGGTATACTTTAAGGTATTATAACAGCTCAAATGCCCCAACCACCTTCAGTGGTAAAAGGTATAATAATATTTTAATTAAATAATTAATTTAATGCCGACAGCGCCCTCTATAATTACAAAAAAAATATGTTAAAATTTAAAATTTTTGTTATGAAAATAATTAAAATAATAAATATTTTACAATTAAAAAAATAATTTTATTTGTTTAACTTCGCTCTCTTAAAGCGCCCTCTATGTTTATTTTGCCCTTAAATTAATTTTATTTATGTTTTTTTTAGTAACTGGACCTTTTAATTTTATATTATCTTCCCTTTTTTTTGTACACAAATCTTTTTCTCATTTTGTTGTTTTGTCTAAATAAACTCAACCTTATTTCATAGTTCTCAGGAATTTTTATCAGGGTTCTGTGCAAATAGACGAAGAAGCCCAAAATAATATTAAAATTATATCCAGCAGCTAACACAAATAAAAGTCGTCTAGTGTTTTATGCTTTATTCTACACCTTTAATTAATTTCCTGTCTACAATGGCAATTAAAAAAACACTGAACCAGTGGCAACCAAAACAGTATCATTGCCAAAGAAGAAGAAGAAGAAGATGGATGAAAGCAGGAATCTTTTGAAAACCCAATAGGAAATTGAAGGAATTTTAAATGAAAAACACATCAAGAAATAATTTACACACAATAGATGTAAAGCAGTTTCCTAAAGGCAAAATAAAAAGCTTATTTTATTGACATAAAAATGTCACATTTCTCTAAAAAATATTACATCAGTTCTGTGTAAATATTTACACACAACTGATGTAAAATATTGATACCCAAAAAATTTACCGCTATTTATTAATTTCGAAATGTGTAATGTCCTCAATAAAAATGGAAGAAAAGTTTACACACATATGATGTAATTTTATAAATAAAAATGAATTCTTGTGCATTAAAAAAATCATTTCAAAATTTACACACAATCATGTAAAAATTAACACCCTGTTGGTGTAAAATGCTTACAAACAAACTTTCTTTAAGAAAATTACACACAGTAGATATACATTTCTAACAATAAATGTTGTTTAGAATAAAATGAAAAAAATAAATAAATAAATAAATAAATAAATAAATAAACGTAAAACATATAATTTGATATTTTACAAATTACAAAAGCGTAACGTAAACGTTTACACACAATTGATGTAAAAATTAAAAACAAAAATTTTTATTTTTTTAAATTCCTTTTGAAGAATTGTTACAACGATAAAAATTTTATTTAAAAATTTACAAACAGTTAATGTAAAGTGTTTATAATATTTTTTTAATTGTAAACACAGTTCATGTAATTTTTTTACAAAACGGGTTTCTGAGAACAAAATTTAAAAATGTCTATAATTTTCATATAACTGATTGTCTCTATAAATGTCCTAATAAAAAATTCCTTAAAAGATGTCTTAATGATGACAAAAACTGAATATAAAAATTACACACATTAAATGTAAAAACGATTTTAGCCACAATTTATACGCAATTTTTATAATTGTTTTACTCTCAGCATTTGGAAATCTTTAAATAAAAACACACAATTAATTCTCAGAATTGATCCCTTTTGAAGAAAAATGTGGTAATAATAATCGAAAATTTCATGTAAAAATTTTGCACGCGATTGATGTAAAAATTTCAAAAATAAATTTTTATTATTCTTTTTTAATTTCTTTTAAAAAACTGTCCTTATGACAATAAAAATTGAATGTAAAAATATTACACATTTAGTGTAAAATTTTTATTTACAAAATTTATTCAAAATATAATTTTATTTATAAATTTACTCACAGTTGTTGGAAATTTTTACCTAAAAAGTTTTTAGAAAAAAAATTAAAAATTTTTTTAACATGTAAAATTACAAATAATTGGTGTAAAAATAAAAACACATTTTGCATCTTTAATTTTAAATTTTTAAACCAAACAAACTAAAAAAAATTTAAGAAAATTCTTACTTAAATTTACACACAATTGATGTAATTTTTTTTGTGGAATTTCATAAAAAATGAATTATTAAATATTCTCATTGACTTTCTTCCTGCATTTGAAATAAATTTTCTTAATATTAACGAAATTTTTTTTAGAAAACTTTACACTCTGTTGATGTAAACATTTTTTTTTCATAAAAAATCGAAATTTTCCTACTGGGAAATTCTCTCCTCTTTTAGTTTTCAAGGAAGTTAGTTAAAATGAATCTACTTGTTTGAATTAGCTGCAACTACTTGCCAAACACTTAAATGCTACATGCTGCACTAGATTTTGCTTCAGCATTTATTTTTTTCTTAGTATTTTGTGTTTGTGTTTGTATTAAGTTTTATGTTGAAAGTAAGTTTCTTTATTATTTAATATTTTGTTGCAAAGATACGTTTAATAAACAAAGAGAAAAGTTTATATAAAGAACCTTTAGTATCATCATCATCTTCAGCATCAAAAACAACAACAACAACATCATTATCATCATCATCATGAACATCACAAGCCGCACCCAATTATTTATTTCTATATTTTTTTTCTTTTAGTTTTTTTATTTTTCACTTAGTTTTTGTGTTTTATGATGAAAAAAAACCGCTTGTGTTGCAACAAGATCTACTCTGGTAACAAAGTAAAGTGCTCTTCTTTTTATACCCTACACCACCGCAGGTGATTGCAGTGTTATGCGTTTGTGCTGACATTTGTAACATACAGAAAAAAAATGATGTTTCAACCACGTTTAAATAGACCGTTCGACTTAGAATCACTTTTTGAATCGATTTAATGATGTCCGTCCATCCGCCCGGCTGTCCATGTAAAGGTTATGAATACTGTACAGATCATAATTTTTGAGATATATTGATATTATTATTTTGGTCCAAGGACGAAGCTTATTGAAATTGGCCATATTCGGTACAGTTTTTTCAGGTACCTCCCATACAAATATACTCCCAGAATAAGGTTTTAAGCTAAAAAAAAGTCCTAAATATAAAGCGTTTTTTTACAAAAATAAGTCTTATGACATTCTAAACCGATAAACCGAATTATGCGAGGGTCGATCCATTGATTCTCATAGCTCCCATACAATTTTCCTTAGAAATATTACTTTATAGGGCACAAATCTCATTTAAACGTTGATGTCGTAATCATAATTAAGCAGAAATCGATCAAAATTATACGAGTCCATAATTTCTTGTAGCTCCCATATAACCTCCCAAAAAAAATTAATTTTAAAAAGCATAAATTTCACATAAATGTTAACGTCACAATAATGTACTGCACACTTAAGAATAAATTAGAAAATCAAATTATACGAGGGTTGTTCATTACATTTTCGTTACTAATACTTTAAACCAACAATGCGGTGTAGGTTATTAGATAAACGGGCTTGATCGATCATAACGTTCTTACATGTTTTTATATTTTTCTCTCTTAACGAAGATATAAATTCACTTCTGTTTCTATACAAAACAAAAAAAAGGTTTTTTTCATTCGTTCGTTAGTTCATTCAGTCAATTTGTAGTTCTTTTTATATTTTTATAGTTTTTATTATTTTATTATCTCTTGTTGTTGTTGTTGCTATTAATCCTTCAATTCATCATGATTTTTTATACATTTATGATGGTTTTCTTTCACTCTCCTTTTTTCTCTTAAAAAACTGTCTCGTTTCTTTGTGATGTTTGCCGTTCTGGTAGATGAAATTTATTTGTTTGTTTGTTTGTGTGTTTGTTTTGATTGTTTGTTTGTAAGTGATCTCCGCCTCCCTCTCCTTTTCCTATTTGAAGTCATTTTACATTTGTATGTTAAAAATCTACTCCTGATCCACTTATTGTTATAAAATTAATATGATGCCTCTGTGATGGCGGTATGATTGTGTCAGTTTCAGTTTGGTTAAGTTGGGTCTGCACTGTTTGGTTTATTTGTTTGTTTGTTTGTTTGCAACAAGGCGGACACAACAATAACAACAATTCATGTTGTTGATAATTCGTCCGATATGTGATTATTTTTCATGTAAACATTTTTATGGTTATTTGTATTACGAACACACACAAATAGTTTTAAACATACATATACACACAGATATCAGGAAAATGTATGCCTCTCCGTGTGTTTAAAAATATACAGTGGGGCAGAATGCAACAATTTTGAAAAAAAAAACAAGAAGAGTTATTTAAAATTAAATAACAGAAACTTAACTTGTGATTAAAAGGTCTTATTAGAGGTGGCTTATTTTAATGCGCTATAACTTCAAATCTGTTAAGGTTATTCGGTTTTCCGTTTGCATGTGTAATGATGCACTTCTCCTTTATCTCCATGTAAAAATTTGTGTTAATCCATTTTGTTCCATATAAATTACAGATTTATTTCTTATTGAATAAGAAAAACTTTAATGACAGTTTATCCTGAAAAAAGGTAGTCTATTTTTAACCCCATAACTTCGTTTCTAGCCAAGTTATTCGATTCTCCTTTCACACCTGGAATGACTCACTCTTCTTTTATCTTTAGCTGAAATTTTATATAAATCCATTTGCTCTCTTAAAAGTTAGAGATTTATTTCTCATTGAGTATGGAAAACAATATGTAAATAGTAAAAAAATTATTCTGATAACGATTACCCTTTTTAAGGCCCTGTAGCTTAGTTTCTGGTTAGGATATTGGAATTTCCCTTCACAGGTATAATGCTACAGATCTTTTTAAACTCCATGCCAAATTTTATGTAAATCCATTTTTCGCATCAAAAGTTAAAGATGTATTTTTATCGAATAAATAAACTTTACATACAGTTTATTTGCCTGAGGCAGCCTATTTTAAGGCAGCATAACTTCGATTCTGTTCAAGTTATTAAATTATCCTTTCAAATCTGCAATTTTACACTCTTCTTTTATTTCTGTGTAAAATTTTGGTTAAATCTTTTACACCCATTAAATGTTACAGATTTATTGTTTGTTTTACAAAAACTTTCATTACAGCTCAAAATTATCTAGGCAGAGGTAACCTAATTTAAGACACCGTATCTTCGTTTCTGGTAAATTTATTAGATATTCCTTTCGTAACTATAATGATATACTATTCCTTTACTACTGTGTCAAATTTAATGTAAATCTGTATTACTCATCTGAAGTTATGGCAGAAAAACTTCTCATATATTTTAAAATTAAAGTGATAAAAGTATCCTATTTTAAGGTCTCATAGCTTTGTTCGTGTCCAAGCTATCAGCTTTTCTTTTCGTACCTTTTATGACACAGACTTCTTTTAGCTCTTTGTCAAAATTTATGTAAATCCAGTTTGTTCCTCAAAAATTACAGATTTATTTCTTACTAAACAAGATAATCTTCATACATAGTTAACACCTTATCTTAAAAGAGGTGAACTAGTTTAAGGCCTCATAGATTAGTTTCCGGTCAATTGAGTGAAATTTTCTTTCACATCTGTATTGTAATACTCTTTGTCTACTTGCATGTAAAATTTTATGTAAATCTAGATGGTAATTCAAAAGTTACAGGTTTTTTTTCTTATAGAATAAAGAAAATCTCAGATTTAATTAAAATTTGTCATAAAAGAGGAAGCCCAACTTAAGGTCTCATAGCTTTGTTGCTGGTAACTCTGTTGGATAACCCTTTCCAACCTATAATGAAAAGCCCCTGTTGTACTTCTCTGTAAAATTTTATAAAAATCCTTTTTGTCCTTCAAGATCTACAGCTTAATTACCAAATTATAAACATTTTTGTTTTACTGTTCAATACAAACATCCGTATTTGGAATAAAGATAAATTCACACACACACACTCTCACATATATACAGACACATATTTACAAATCTTTATCAGTATGAGAAATTTTCATTATATTTTAATACGATAGAATTTTCCATTATTTTATTTTTATTTTTATTTTCACATCCATTTTTGTGTTGTTGTTGTTCCTACTACGTGTTGTTGCATTAATATGATTGTAATGTTGCATGAATTTTTAATGTAATTTTTTCCATTAAGTGTTTTTTTTTTCTTTTCTTTTTTGAGAATCATAATCATCAAAAAAAGGATTGTTGATTGCTCTTTCGCTTCTCATCTGTTTATAATCAAGAGAAATTTTATTATTTTCCAATAAATTCACCGACATTTATTTGAGGGATTTAATTGATTAATTTATTTTCCTCTTTTACATCTAAATGGGAGATAAAAGAAATTATGATGATGAATTATTGTAGAAAACAATTATTTGGCATTTTGGGTTTTTTTCTCAAATTTCAAATTTTATTAAATAACAATTTTGTACCTGAAATTGTTTTTCTTCTGTTTGGAAAAACGCGCAACAAGTTTTTAGGTTTTGGGGAAAAATGTAATAAATGTAAAATGTAAAAAATCCCTCATAACAGGTGTTTTTTAATAATTGTTTAATTTATTTGTAATTCTAAGGGAACCTCGTATCGAATTTCTTTTTGTTATAAAAATTTTTTTAATCCTTTTTCACTAAAAGAAATGTTTTTTCTGAAGAAAAAAAAAATTACACACAAATGATGTAATTTTAAAATTTTCATATAATGGTAAAATACACAGTCTGAATACTACAGTTAGCATGATTAGATAAAGAATACAATTTTTACATGCCAATCTTATCCGATTTAGTTAAATTTTCAATCACTAATTTAACCCTTTTATGTCTTTTTCAATATAAAAATTTTACATCAATTGTGTGTATTTTTTAAAGTAAAAATATTTCTTTATGAAATTTCTCATGGATAGAGCTCAGATATCTTCGAATCGATTTGAAGGACTACAAGCCTCACTCTGGTCAGGGGCATAGTCGATGACCCCTCAAAATTGACCGTCTTGGATAAATTTCCATTTTTTTTTAATTCGCCAAAAATTAATATATGATCGCTTTACAGAATAAATTTTATATATAGAAAGTATTGATAAATCTCTATAAATATTTTTATTAAATTTATACATTTTCTTTTATAGTTTCAGAGATATTAAAGTCCAAATAAATTTTCAACTTATTTTTACTCATGTTTGTTTAAGCTTATTTAAGTTTAGCGGACTTAATATAAGCCCGATAATTTTTTTGAAGCATGTGCTAGATTCTCCATATAGTTTTAACCAATATTGCTTCAATAACCATTGAAATATATGAATCCATTAAAAAGTTATTTAAATTTGAAAAAAAAAAACTTTACTGAAATACCAAATTTTAAGGACCTTTTAGAAAAGGTGGCAACATTTATGCACTGCTAAAACCACTTTTTTGGTACTGAATTTTATAATCTTTTCTGTTTTATACAGAAATCTTAAGAGGAATACATGTAGTCTAAATTCCGATGAACTTGGAGCAAATTTCTCCTCACAAGTCTTAATCAGAATTGATAAATTTTAAAAAAAAAATTTTCTTATTATTTTTTGATTAACTTACAGAGCTGGAACTATCTTAAAGTTATCGTTGATATTTAGCCAAATATTTAAGGTAAACAGCCAGAAAGTATTTTTTATCGGACAGAATTATAATGTCAGATCGATCATTTGAGTGTAAAATTAAAATTTTTAAACATGATTTACACGAATTGAGATTTTGGGTATTTTTTTATGGAAAAATGGGAATTTTTTATTTATCTGATTTATGAACGAATTTATATACATTAGAATAACTAAATCCGGGTGAAGTTGGTGTAAAGTTTTATCCAAAATTGTGAAATTTGAAAAAGCAGTTTTTAAATTTCGTTTATTAAGTTTTCAAATCGCAAACCAGGAATCGTATTTTAATTATCCTTAATATATAGTTCCATATATAACTGCTAAAAAGTATTATTCGCCGCATGACCCTTATAATGACAGAGAGATCATTTTAATGGAAAAAATCAAAATTGTTAAACATGAATTGGGATTTTGGGTATTTTTTCATTGAAAAGTGGGAATATTTCATCTGATTCGTATACATCGCGCTGATCGAAACTGTTTTTGCTACAATCTTATTGTAAAATAATTCTCTAAAAAGAACAAATATGAATATCATATATTACACGACCCTCGTATAATTTGATTTCCTAGTTTACTCTTAAGTATGCAGTACATTATTATAACAATAATAAGTATATGAAATTTATACATTTTGATATGAATTTTTCTAGGGAGTGAGAATAAATAATTAAATGACCCTCGCATAATATTACACACAAAATTTTTGCTTGTTTTTATGTTAATTTGACAAATTATTACAACAATTCCAAAGTATATGTGAGATTTATGGCCTTAAAAGTGATAGTGGGACTGTATGAAACCTATGTGAAGCAATGGACCGACCCTCGTATATATTTTTGACTATCGTCTTTGGACCAAAACAATAATAATATGCACCAAATTTCTTTAAAACATTTACATTTAAAGTCAGCCGGACAGACGGACGGAATTCGTTAAATCAAATCAAAAAGTGATTCTGAGTCGAATGGTATACTTAAAGGTGGGTGAAACACCATGTTTTTTCTGTATGTTACAAACATCAAAAAATATTAATTGCAAACAAGGTTTCCCCGCATTGGAATTTTGGATATTTTAGAGTTAAAAATGGGAATCACTGGTTTACATAATTTCATTAATTGAATTTCATCTTAAATATTTCCATTTGGGATTTTTATACATCCATTCACCTTTAAGTCTTAATTCCACTTCCATAATCTTAGCGTTGACCCACAAAACATTTTTGATGCACATTTTGCAATTAAATTCAAATGATTTTAATAACTAAAATTAAAAACAAAAAATTTTGTAGCCAAAAAAAAAATTAATTAATTACAAAATAGTTTTATTATGTCAATTACAAAATCATAAAATGTTTATTTCTTAACAAAAATGTCAACTTCTTTTTAAATTGAAAAAAAAAAAAATAAATTTTTGAACAGAATTAAATAAATTCGAACCAGCTGAGCAAGTTTTAAATCTTAATTTAAAGTTAATGAATAGAAAATAATTATTAAATGTGACAAATTGGATAATAAATAAATTTATTATGTTAACAAACTAGATAAATTTATTTTTCGAAATGAATTAAAAATATTTGAATATAAATTGTAAACTGTTTGTTAAATTCAATTTGGCAGAGTTTATGATATAATTTTTATGTTGGTCCAAGAATAAATAGATACGTCTATAAATTCCGTTCACTCGATTCGTGGTAGATACTGTATCATTCGTATTTTATAGATATCTCGATGACATTTTGGAAAAAGGACGATATTGAATTTAGTAATGATCGAACCAATATCTCATGTAGCTGCTTTAGAAATGTCGTCCTGGTATGGGATTTTAAGCTCACATTAAGATATTTTAATTAAATATGATGCTAAAAAACATTTAGTGTAAATTTCGTGAAAAGCGACCCTCACATAACCATAGTCCCCATACAGATCCACAATTTCCTATAATCAATTTCCTATAATCCACATTATACAGTTGTTTTAAATCTACTACAGTGCTTCTTCCTATTTTCACTTAAAAAGTAATAATAAATCAATTACCGATATAATATAATTAAGAATAATTTCAGAACTATGAACATAAAAATATGGCCCCTAAGAAAATAATGGATATTTTAATGCGATGAAAATATAACCGCCTTTTTGGAAAAAAAAATCGCAAAAAATACTGATTTTTCAAAATCTCTCTTTCAAAATAATATAATTCTATTGGTGGATCTTTAAATGGAAAATGGAAAGAGGTTTTGGGTTAACTAGATATGGGATTTAGTGTCCTCAAACATTAAATACTTTAAAGTATTTAAAAGCACGTTTTCAGATTTCAGATTGTTACCACCATTTTGGCAAAACATTAAATTAAAAAAGAAATAATTCCTCAAATTATTTTTTAAATTATAAAACTCTTCATCGGATCCACATAGATGTCTGATTTTTGGATAAAGATTATTTAGAATTTTGAATTCGGATAACATGATGGAAAATTTTCAAACTTCTTTTTGCAATTAAATCAAAAATGAAATTTTAGAAATAAAAAAGTCGAATTGATCGAATTTGATTGTTCTTCCCTCACTGCTCAGATCCGCATGAAACCAACGCTTTCCTAAACCAATTATAAAATACTTTAATATTGCCCTTGTAAAAATGTCATTTGATATTAAAGTTCCAATTGTCTTAACTGAAACGATTAACTTTGAAGATTACCTTCTCATTTCATTGACCCGCTAATTTCTGTACTTTTTCCATGTCACTTGTAAAATACTTTAAGGTTGTCCTTCTCGGATTTCTTTGAAATTAATTAAGCAGTTCAGTTTTTTTAATTCAATTAAAAGTTAAAAAAATTACATACTCGATATAAGCAACTTTGAGGGCTCTCCACTCTTTTTCTCGACCAGCTAGAAATCTGTTTTTCTTCAGATCTGTTGTAATAACATTATAATTTGTATTTGTGAAGCTTCATTTAAAAATATAAAATGCTTCCATTTTTTATGCATAAAATTAAAATTTTAAAATTTTTTGAAATAAAAAATTTGTCATTCTCAAAAGGAGCAATATTGAGTGTTCACCCCTCATTCCACCATCTACATAGAAATGTGTACTTCAGCAGACCAATAGCTAAGTACGTTAAGTTTGTCCTTCTGTAGGTCTATCGAAATATATGAAGCAGTTCCAATTCAAAAAAAAAATGTATTACTTAGGTAACCAAACTGGAGGGTCCTCCCCCCGTTCCCTACAATAACTCAAATATGATCTTTTCAAGGTCAATTGCAAAATACCTTAAAATCATTCCGGCGAGATTTCACACAACTATTTGAAGTCGTTTGATTTTTTGTAATCAACTTAAAAATGGAATTTTTGAATTTTGAAAAAAAAGTGTAGTTTTTATGACCCATTTTGGAGTTGCTATAACGATATTCCAGATACACTAGGATTTTGCAAATTTTCCAATCAATTGCAAAACACCTTGAGATTGTCCTTGTGAAATTCTGTTGTAATATATTCAATAGTTTCATAGATATGAAATTATATTCCAAATATGCTTATTTAGACTGATTTGCAGCACTTGTGAGAGATTTGACTTTATTGTTGTTTTCCATAGAAATGTGACAAACCTCACTTCTTCCTGCTGTATCTTCACTTTTCTTTTAACTTCTTAAGAATTTAAAATTATCACATATTATGGTTATTTCCTATTGGGCTTAAATTATTGGCAAAAAATATATACGTTACAAATCTACTTAAAAGAGCTTTAATTAATCATAATTGTAAACTAAGAAAATTTTAAATTTTATGGTAAAATTTTAATTCCAAATTTATCATCCAATCAGATATTTATAACCAAAAATTTATAACTTTTTTGTAACTTAAACTCTAAAAATATTGACTTTTTTGTAAAAGGAACAACAATTTGACAGAATATTTCCTCATAAAAAATCCACATTATTTTTTGGTAATTTTTATTTTGCAATTAACTTTTTCGACATTTTCTAGCACTCAAAAATGTTTTTATGTCTTAAATGAAGCAAAGACCCCCGGTTATTTAAAAAAAAATAGAAATCACAAAATAAAGTTATTTTTTAAAGTTTCTAACAATTTTTGCTGTTTCTTAAAATTTGGTGTCACCGGACAACGCACACTTCTAAATTTTGAACCCGTTTTTAAAGACATTAAATTTTGTGTTTTTTTTTTTTTTTTTTTTTTTTTTGCAAAAAAAATATTGAAATTTCTGCATAAATTTTGCCTTCAGGGTGGTCAAGTTGTAAGACATAGATTTTTGTTGTAGTAAATTGTAATTTAATGTTCTTTTGGTGTAATTTTGACATGTGTATGTCACCACACATCACACAGGTTTTTTGAATTTTAAATGTCATTGATATTAACCCAAGAATGATTTAGTTATGGAGGTTTCATTTCATGGAAAAGTGGAGGGGGGAAGGGTGAGGGAGTAACTGTCAATGTCTATTTTGTTTTATTTTGTTGTTGTTTTTGCTAAAAAATATTATTAATTTACAATTTGCTTAATTGAGAAAAATGTTTATTTTTGAAATGACTAATTCCTTAAGATTATTGCACAATGGGATGAAAAAATTTATTATAATAATTCTTGTGATTTTTGGATAAAGCTTCAAAGAGAGCTTTAAGTCATTTTAGAATTATAATTCATTGAAAGCTTAATTCATCTTAACTGTTTATTGTAAAGCTTTTCAACTTAAAAAAGCTTTTTAATGGATTTTTCTTTTTAATTTAGTATCACATTTATGCCCTTATTCTGTTAGACAATTTAAGACAGTTTTGCGTGGTTAGAGATTTAAGTGATTCTATAAGTCAATTTTGAATTTTTTGGTTAATGAACATAATGGTTGTTGTCTTTGATAATGACTGTAAATAATTTAAAATATTTGATTCCGTAAAATTATTGTGGACGATTTGAAACTTCAAAAGAGACGAAAAGAATTCTGTTGTCATCTGATATTGGAGTTTATTAGAATTGGTAGTCATTTTATAATTCTGGGAAGGAATAGTTTTTAATGCTTATAGAATAGAGGTAAAAAAATGATTCCAACATAGGTCACTTCTATTTGGATTCATTATTTAGACTAAAATAAGTGTACGTGGCAGGTTTTATACTTATTATACGACTTATAGATCATATTGGATCAATATTTTGCACATTTTAGTCTCCTTTTAAATTAATCGGATTTCGATGAAAACAACAAATAATCTGTCCATAAGACTGTTTCCAAATGACAGACAGACGAACATTTATATCTAAATCAACTTAGAATTTTATTTGATTCAAGAATATACAACCACTAAAGGTGGTTGGAGTATAATGCGTTTGTGCAAAAAATGCGAGGGCGGAAAAAATTTAAAATTTGGCATGCATCATTTTTTTTGGACCCAAGAACAATACCTATTAAAATTGGTGATGATGGGTCCATTATTTCACCCAGTGGATTAATACGAACATCGCTTTTATATATACCGATAGAATCAAAATAGATTTAAAGGACGATTGAGTGATATCCTACCGCTCGTCCTTCAGGCTCAAAACTCTTTAGAAAACAGGAAATTTTTGGAAAGATTTTGCCTTATTTTTTTTTTTGTAATTAAAAAATGCATATAAAGCTTTTCTTGTTAAAATTATTTTGGGAGATTTGATTCTAGAAAAGCTCTTTCTGGTTAAACCATTTTTTTAAACGAGCTTATAAGCATGATGGTTCCGAAAAAAATAATTTAATATTCTTAAGAAAGTTTATGTTGATAAATAAAAAAATTCTAGGAAAGTTTTTTTAAATAAAAAGCTTTTTAGAAAAAAAGTTTTGAAAAGATTTTCTAATATATGAGATTTGATAAAAATTAAGTTTCTTTTGTTGAAATAAATTTATTGTAAAATGAGCTTTGACCTTTTTTTATGACAAAACAAGTTATCGCTTGAAGCTTTAAAATAATAAAAATTTTTTACTATAATTAAACAAAATATTTTTCAAAAGCT
Source organism: Cochliomyia hominivorax (assembly GCA_004302925.2). Classification (NCBI taxonomy): domain Eukaryota; kingdom Metazoa; phylum Arthropoda; class Insecta; order Diptera; family Calliphoridae; genus Cochliomyia; species Cochliomyia hominivorax. The sequence continues at coordinate 8,923,069 of PYHX02000158.1, read as the reverse complement.
TCTTTTGTTAAAAAGTATATTTCATCCCTTTAAAATTACATACATCTCTTTCTCTCTATTCTCTAAAAGCTCTTTTTCATAATGAGTTTTAAGAAGTATTTATTTATAGATAAAAGCTTTTTTCAAAATTGTGTTTAACACAGAAACAGATTTCATTTATTTAAAAAGCTTATTTTTTAAAGCTTTTTTAGAAAAGCTTTTAAATGTCTATGCTTTAAATTGTTCTCCAATATAGTTTAAAGGTTTTGTCATAAATAAAATGAAATGTTTTAACTTTCTAAAGTACTTGTTAAAAAAGCTTGTTGAATTTAAAAGCTCTAAGAAAAAATTCTTAAAAACGTGCAAAGATTCTCCTTCATTATTTAAGGTAATTGTTTGCTTTTTCTTGACTTCCTTAAAGAGAGATTCGGCTTTCAGAGAATTATTTCATTTTGAGATAAGTAGAAAAGCTTTATAATAAAAATTCTATTATAGAGCTTTTTTAAGACACTATTATTTTTACGATTCATATTCCATAAGATTTTTAATGTAATATTTTGCTTTAAACTCAAAAAAGCTCTTCTTTTTTAAAGAGCTTTTACGAATTTCTTTAAGAAAAAGCTAGAGCTTTCGCTTTTATTAAAAAATTCATCTTTTTCTTTTTAATTGTTTATAAAATTAGACAAGAAAATGTACACTGGAAAAAAGCTTTTTTTTTTAATTTGAAAATTAATAAGAAAATATTATTATGCTATAAATACATGTGTAAGATGAAATTGTACTATGACTAAAAAAGCTTAAATCACAAAATACTTGAAGATATTTACAGTCAAAGGCAGCAGGAATATTTTAATTTATTTTATCTCTCCATAAGCCACTGTTGCATCATTTTGTTTCCTCTAAGAGTTATTTTGTTTGAAATTTATATTTTAATTACTTAAAGGTCCTTTTGAATTTATTGCTCAAAAGCTTAAAAAGCCTTGAGAAGATTTTTCCTTTTCATGAAGAAAAAAAATTATTAAATACTTTTTCATTCATGTAGAACAAAACGGAAGTAATGCCATTTCAATTTATTTTTTTCCTATTTTGTCGTTTATTAAATGTCCTACATCTGGCCTTTTTTTCAGTAGTTGAGGGAGATTTTGATAAATGTTGACAATTCTTATCTTTAGTAGCCCACAAGCAAACTATAATTCAAAAATGGAAAAAATATAGGACTCTTTTTTTCAGCCAGCAGCTCGTTTACTATAAAGGACATTTCTGTAATTTCTATGTGGTCATAACACATTAAATCCTCTCAGAGAGAGAGAGAGAGAGAGAGAGAGAGAGAGGGAAAAAACATTGAAATAAAATCTACAATGACATACATATTTCAGTTTTAACTAGGAGCCAGCAGCAGCGGCGGTTTGTCATCTAAAACCAACCAACCAGGCAGCCAACCATTCAACTAACCAAACAACTAGCAAAACACAACTTCTCAAACCTTTTTTTCAAGCCAACCTCAACAGCTACTGTTACTCCAGCTAAACAGGCAGCCAGTCAGCCAGTCTGCTGAAAGCTCAGTTTAGGTCATCTAACATATTTTCAATGTTTTCCACAAAATTGTGGAAAAGATAACATCACCATAACATCACAAAAACAAAATGAATCCAACAACAACAACAAAATCTAATAATAAACTAAAAACCAAAATGTAACAACCAGCAAAAATAAATGATGCCAAAATACAGTTTAAAAAACGGATTTGCCTTATGAACGACTACCGCGTTACTACCAAACAACAACAACAACAGCAAATATTTTAAAGGACCCAACAAAATTGTGGAAAAGGAGGTAGTTGGCTTAAGGAAGTTCAAGTTTTAAATCAAATATTTAGAAAATAAGAAAAAAGAGTGTTATTTGGGAATCTCCCATAATAAATATTTCTCATTTCATTTATGTTGATTTCAAACTAGAAAAAAACAACAACAAAATTGTATCATATTTTTTGTATATAAACAAAAAAACAACAACAAAACCACGACATATTTCCGTAGACCTAAACTGGAAAGGATGAATAAAGATTATAAATCCCTGAAATATGTACAACACACACACACATGCAAAATTAGATTTTACAACACACCGTGAAACCAATTACACTTATTTTTGGAAATAATGCAATAACTTTGGAATTACTAAATATTTTTTAATGAAATTTTACAGTGACATTTTTAAGATATTTTCTAAATGATTTTGAGAAGCGCAAATTCTTAGTGGAACCAGGGGATAGGTGGCGGACAACCAAAGTTGGTAACCTCGGGAGGGAAAACTTTTACAAATATCTTTGGCAACATTGAATAAATATCAATGAAATTGTATGTATCAATAACTAAGATCCAATGCAATTGATTTAGAGAATTACAAGTTCCTAGCCGCTCCTGGTACATTCATTGAGCCCGCTAAACACACAGCTGGTAAATTACAAGAATATGAGGCCCCAAATTTCAAAGGTTCTATCATGGTCGCGAATTTAGCTACAAAGCTAAATTTTTCCAGATCAGTTCCAAAATACCTTAACCATTAACTGATTAAATTTCTCCGAAATATCTTATATGGATCAAAAGTTATACAAAATTATTTAAAAAACTGCTGAGAACTCTTTATTATGGAAATTTAAGCAAAATATTAAAAATTTTCCTCGGGGGAACCAAGATTGAGCTAAATTTTATCTAACATTAACAAGGATTTTAGTAAATATTTGGTATCCCAGTAAAGGTAATTACTTGAAAAATAATAATATCGGTATAGTAAAGTAGTAAAAGTAAATTTCTTTAATAAATTTTTTAAAAAATCTAAAATTTTTATTTTCTGTGAACTTTTATTAACATTATATTTAATCTTATTTAATCAGCATCAGTTCAGAAATTATTATAAAATTCGTGTATAATAAGAAAAAATTGTGCTTAATTCGGGACCATTAAAAGATTCCTAATTTTCGATTTTTAAATACCCAAAATTCCCATTCGGGGAAAACTTGTTTTAAAAAAACTATTTTTTTATATTGAATGGTTCACCCAACCGTTATAAGAGTTATGGCCTTTTCAAGATTTATTTGGTATATATCAAACATATGTAGGATTATAATCCAGATATTTTGCTTTTAATTTTTTTTAAATAAAATTTCGACAATTAAAAAAATCATACCCAAAGTGGCCAATTTGGGGGGATGCTTCCCCAGTCACCTATACCCAGTAAAAACTTGTGATGCTCTCAACCAATTGGTATATGTCCCAAGAACCCGCATACGAAATTTTATTTAAAAATATTCAATACTTCCCAAATTACACAATTATCCCCTAAAACAATCGTTTTTAAAACACCGTGCCTCAGTGACACACACATTTATCTATGTAAGGTAGAGAAAGAGAGTGATAGAGAACGAGAGTTTCATATTTTATGAACTCAAGCTGTTTTATATTTTTCGTGAATGTTTTTTTCTTTATTTTTTTAGAGGAGAACAGGATGTTGTGCTTTGCAATTTTGCATCTTTTGAAATGAATCCTTTTATATATTTTTTGTTGTTTTTGCTGTTGTTATTGTTGGCATTATATTCATACTATAGTTGCGTGATTTAATAAGTGAATGGAATGTTTGATAGTTGTTATATATTTAGCAAACGACTTTTCTATAGCATAAGCTCAAGGGTGCTCCTGAAGAAAAAAAACCTAATAATTTTTTCATTGAATTAGAGTTTTGGCTTTAAAAAGGAGATTGTTATGCAGGGTAACGATTTAAATGATTTATTGCATTTAATTGTAAAAAGTTTATTTTTTCATAATTTTAAAAAAAATTTATTCATTATTTGCATTTTGCTTAAAAAGCATATTTTTGCTTATTTACAAAAAAAAAGCATGTTAATGCTTAACAAACATATTTTTGAATATTTTCGTAATGAGCTTAAAGAGCTTATTTCTGCAGATTTTTTTAAAACTTTACTTTTTCTTAAACGACATATTTTTACCTATTTCCTCAAAAATTGTTGATTTTACTTAAAAAAGCTTATTTTTGCTTACTTCTTTGAAAAAAATGGATATTTGCTTATATTTTGGATTAAAAAGCTTATTGTTGTCCTTTTTTACGTTAATCCAAAATTTTCTGCCAAGGACTTTTTCCTTATTTATTAAATTAATACAGATTTCATTTTTTTTATGTAAAAAGCATATTACGGCTTATATTCACATAAATGCATATTTTTGTCTTTTTCCCTAAAAATAGTAATTTTTAAGTTCTAAAATGGAGAATTAATGGTAATAAAATGATAGTAAAGCTTATTTTGCATATTTTATTAAAAATTCATATTTTTGTCTTTTTCTCTAAAAATAATAATTTTAAAGTACTAAAATGAAGGATTGATGGCATTAAAATATATATTTTTCTGAACAAAACTTATTTTGCATATTTTATTAAAAATGCATATTTTTGGCTTTTTCACAAATCATATCATAATAACATCATAATGCCTAAAAAGACATAAACATTTTGCCTTAGAGAGCATATTTTTAAAAAATACATGTTTTCGTTCTTTAGAAAACATAAATTCACTTATTTTGTAGAAAAATAATATTTATTTATATTTTGCTATAAAAGACATATTCTTGCTTAAATTTGCTTAAAAATCATGTATATGAAATTTTACTATACATATTTATCTGTAAAAAGCTTATTTTTCGCTTATTTAATTAAGAAAGTCATATTTGGAAATAACTTTCTACTTTTGTCTCTTTTTCTAATATGAAGCTTATAGAATCATGTTTTTTAAACTTTCTAAATGATATATTTAGCTTTAAAAAGCATATTTAGCATATCTTTTTAAAAGAAGACATCATTTATTTTTTGAAGCATATTTATTCTTATTTTCTTAAAAAGTCTTTATTTCTTCAAAGACGCAATATGCCAATTTTTGTTACTTTGCAGTTTTTCCTAAAAATCATATTTTTGTTTAAAATCTCATATGTATTAAAATTTTCTATAAAAGATATATTACTTTTATAAAAGTCATACTTTTGGCTTTCGAGCAAATTTTCTTAAAACTCGCATTTTTCTCCTGTTTTACTATAAAATGCTGATTTTTGCATTATCTTGAGAAAGTCACATTAAAATTTTAAATAGAAAACGTTTCCGCTGATTTCTTCTAAAAGTTATATTTTACGCATTTTGCTAAAAAAGCTTATTAAGCTTGTTTGCTTAAAATTTTGTTTTGATCATGTTTTTCTTTAAACTTCAAATGTCACATTTTTCCTAATTTGCTTGAAATGTCATATTTGGGTTAAAAAAGCGCTATTAGCTTATTTTCAAAAAAGTAATATATTTTGGGTCTTTTTTAAATGCTTAAAATGTTATTAAATTTTTTTAAATCAAATCAAAAGTTCATGGGATTTTTATTATGCTATAAAAAGCATATTTTTGCTTGTTTTCCTTGAGAAACAATTTTTGTCACTTTTTGAAAATTTTACATTTTAATCACTTTATTCTTTATTTAATTCATTTTATTCTTTATTAAAAAAGGCATATATTTGCTTATTTTGATATAAAAAGCATATTTTGCCTAAAAAGACGAATCAAGAGATCGATTTTGATTACAATAAAAGAAAAATTTTTGCTAATTTTGTCAAGAAGTCATAATTTTTCGAATTTTGCAAATTTTTTGCTTATTTAAAATATTTTTTAAAGCATATTTTTTGCTTATTTTTTAATCGTTAAATTTTTTTTCATATTTTAACATATTTGTTAAAAAAGGCATATATTTGTTTATTTTACTTAAAATGCATATTTTCCATATGTTGCTTTATTAAGCATATTTTAGCTTATTTCTTTAAATTCGCAAATTAAGAAAATTTTTCCTTAAAAAGCATATTTTTTAATTTTTTTCTATATTGGGCATATATCTGCATATTTTGCTATAAAAGCATATTTTTAAATATTTCCTTAAAGACCATATTTATTACATATTTAGCTTAAAAACACAGTTTTTTCACAAAATTATTTCACAATTTCTTCTTATTTTTTAAAAGTCAAAATGACTTTTTTTGAAATTTCTCCTTAAAAAGCATATTTTTGCTTGTTTTTCAATATTTTTTAAGTTTTTTTGTTATTTTGCTATAAAATGAAATAATTCATATCTATTTTTAGTAATTTCTTTAAACAGCATATTTTTTCCCATTTTTTTAATAAGTCATATTTTGCTTAAAAAAGCATATTTTAGCTTATCTCACTTTTAAAAAGCAAAAAGTCATTATTTTGATTGCCCTGATCATTTTGGATGCTCTAAAAATCTCTATTACTTTTTTAATGCATCTTAATTAAGTTAAAATACTAATTAAAACTTCATTATTCTATAGTAATTTTTGTAACAATGGCAACCCTTAAAATTCATCTTCTTCCATTCCTAGTGAAATGAATGAAAAAAAATATTACGAACATTGAGCAAAATTTCTAGTTAATGTTCAGTCATTTATTTTAACGTACTAAAAAGTTTATTGGACTCCTTTTCCGTTTGCATTTCGCACTTTGCAATTCGTTTTAAGTTTTTTGTTTTCACTTTTTTTTTGTACTTTAGGGTGAACTTTTCTGAATTATTTCATTAATTTTATACAAAAAAAAAAAAAAAAGAGCAAAAAACGAAACGGAAACAAATACTAGTAATGTTTTCCATTTTATGCCAATTTAAAATTATAAAAGAAAATTGCAGAAATCTGAAAATGGAAAAAGAACTAAAATTGTTAAAGATTTTTACTGCTGCTTCTTCAGTCATATGGTCCCTGACTTTATAATATTATTTGATACCCTCCACCACCACAAGTGGTGAAGTGGGTATATTAACTTTATCATTCGCTATGTAATGCTAAGAAGGAGTCATCACAGATCCCATAATGTACAATTTGGAATTAAATTAAAATCTGAGTCGCTATGCCATTCTGCCTTCACATTCACAATAATTGACAGAGCTCAACGAAATTTGGCTGAAGTTTTTGTTAAAGTCCTGAGAAGTTTCCATATTAAAAGCAGAAAAATCGGTTCAGTATATTAAAAGATATATACCGATATTTGAGGCAAACTTTAAGTTCAAGCAAATAATTTTCGTAAAATATTAAATTATAAATCGACAAATTAGAATGAATGAGAGTGTATGTGTATGTTTGAGTGTGTATGAACGAACATTTATGCGCATTTTTGCTTTAGGGTATTAAAGATTCGGCATAGCCGAACAGCATAATAATCTAACTTGTTTTAAGTTTATTTTTATTATATTTTCATTGTGTTGGAATATTTTATCAAGATTTTTTTTTTTTTTGAGAAAAATTTTTATATATTTTGGAAGGGAAAGAGCAGGAGCTGGAAGAGAGAGGGAGCTTGTAGTCACTGTTGGCAGTAATTGCTTTATAAATCAAAATCATTGAGTTGAGGAATAAAGAAAAAAATGTCAATTGCATGACAAAAAGGAATATAATAAAGGAAACGAAAAAAAGAGTTCTTTTGATTTTATTTTCTATTAAAAACATAGAAAAAGTAGAGAAAAACACATTTAATGGGATTTTTTCTGGCAGCTTTATAGAAGAAAATCAAGGAAAATGAATAGAATAAAATAAAATCTATAAGTATTTTCATTTATTATTTATTAAAAGAAAAAGCTTTTAGTTAGTGAAATCCTTGATTTTTGTTTGTTTTTTGAAAATCGTTTGAGAATGAAAAAAATACTTAAAAATAAAAGAGAATGTTTCTAACAAAATTTAAGCCTTTTTTGCTTTAAATACTTTAATAACATTTAAATTTATTTCTTTAGAATATTTTGTAGCATTTTGCACTAAAATAAACAATTTAAAATCATAAAATAATAAAAAAAAAATATTTTATGTCTTGACAAGTGTTTGATGAATGTCAATTTGAACGTCTAAACAGTAAACAATGGGGCTGGATTCAAAAATTTTTTTGGAAATAAATCGAACTTGTTGTTATTGTCAATATTATGTTACAGGAGACAAATAATTTTGCATTTTTCTCCAATTTTGCATATTTTGTTTTAAAAAGCATATTATTGCTTATTTTCATTTTAAAACTGCATATTTTGCCATAAAAACATATATTATCTTATTTTCTCAAAAAATCATAATTTTGCTGATTTCTTAAAATGTCAATGTTTTTTGTTTTGAAAGGACATGTAAAAGAACAGTTAATATCGCATATCTCTATAACTCATGTAAGACATCTTACGAAATTTGAATAGTGTTTTGACAACACATTATTGTAGGTTACAAAATTTGGGTATAGGTCTCGGGGGGAGTGGTTGCCCCTTAACAAACAAAACTTTTAGCATCGCATATTTTACCTAATTTTTTGAAATTTGGTACCTAAATTTACTTTATAAAAAATATTAAAATTTAACATAATTTTGGAGAGGACACGTGGGAATGTTGTCCCCTTACAAACGAATTTTTTATACAGTATAATTCCGAAACAGTTGGAGAATATTTTATGAAATTTGGGACATAGATAAAGTTTTAATATCGCATATCTCTGAAACTATTATGGGAAATGTGTTGAATGGTTGATATCACAATGCACAGTGGAAGGGTTGCCGTCACCGGTTTTATTCTGACGACTGTCATTAAAGCCATTACACTCACTGATTATCTATCGCAAATATCAGTTCAAACACGCTTTTCAAAAAAGAATATTGCATCACTAAAATTTTACGGATGTTAAGGACAATGTCTCGGAACCTTAATACACTTTAATATAATCCGGGTTAAAAAAGTTCTTGGAACCTTTATCTGCCTGGTTCCAAAAAGGGCGGACGCAAATATACACTTTGTTTCTATTTTCTTAAATTTTACTTATTTCTCAAAATAAGATTTTTCTGGGACTTTTGCCTCTAGTGTCCATATTTGTTAAGTCAACTACTGGAGAATATATTCTGATATTTGAAACCAACTTCAGTTATTAAATTTGTGGTCTAAAATTTTTAGGACATAAACGTAAAAATCAAACATTTTTTATATAAAAAAGGCCGAATTCAAGAGGCTCTGCTTTTACTTTTCGATAATAGAACTTAATTTGACCTTAGAGATACCTGCATAAAGAAAGCTTTTGGAAAAGTATGATATGTGTATTTAAATAAATTTCTATTTTAAAGAAAACTTATGAAGACAGATTTTTTCAGTTGTTTTTTTTTTTGCGAATTTTTACATTAAAAATTTCTTAATTTAGGAATCGATAAAGATATCAACTTCCGATTTTGCTTGAGGATATATAAAGATCTGCTTTAACTAAATTTATTAAGAAAAACAAAATTATTTGTAAATTTCAGAATCTATATTCCGTAAAACACTTAATCCCAAGTTTTCAAAATTGAAGTTTCAAGTGACAATAACTCGAAAACTGTAAGAGATACATGAAAGGTTTTAGAAGATATTTGTAGGTTATAAAGATGGCTTTAAGAAAGTATATCAGAAATCGTTTAAGATAAAGTTCTTTTAAGAGATGCTTAATTTTGAAACCTAATAACTCTGTTGCCTGCAGGAGTACAGCTTTCAGTTTTATAACGGTACAGCTTTCCCATAATTACAAGAAATTTTATTAAAATCCTTAAATCAGTTTGGAAGTTTAAAATTTATTTCAATTTCTTGTTTATACCAATCCATTGTGCATTCTGTGAGTTCTAGGGAGGATTCTTTCTGTTTTTCAATTAAATTTTTGCTACAGTGTGTTGTAAAAAAGAGACATCGTATACATAGAACTATAAATATCTTCAATACCACAAAATTGTGTAAAATATGTAAAAAAAAACATTATTTTCTCATATAAAACTCTTTTTTAACAAAATATGTAGAAATATATTGGCAGGCTTGCAACACATTTTGTTGTTAAAACGAGAAAAAAACATAACATATGGATTGTGATGACAGTTTTATGATTTATGAGATAAAAACTCAATAATTGATTGGATTATTGTTTGTTTTATATTTCACATGTATTTTTATCATATTTTTTTTTTCATCCATATTTTCATATTCATTTCTGTATTGTTCAGCAGATTATCGATGACTGAAATGAAAAATTTAAATAAAAGTGAGAGAGAGAGAGAAAGAGAGGAAAAGAGAATATTTAAATAGTCAGTTAATTTAAAAGGAATTAAAATTTTATATTTGCCAAAAGAAAGAGAATAAATGAATACAATTCTTGATAAAAAGCCACAAAGTCATGTGTGTCCTCAAAAATTACAAGTGTCGGAAAAAATTGATATCAATTTGGGAGATAAAGAGAAAAAGTAGGAATGTTAAATTCGGCTATGCCGTATCTTCAATACCCTCCACCACAAATCCATGTGGACTTAATACGTTATATTTCGTGCATGCACACTCACCCATACACTTACAAACGTATACAATATATAAGAGCTTTTTCTTAAATATAACACAGACACACTTAATGAGTCATAAGATTAGTTACATTTAAGTCTTTTTCTTTTTAAGCTTTTTCCACTGAACCGATTTCAATAATTTTTGAAATGTAATGAAGTAATATTGTGGCAAAATTGTGTTCTAATTTGTCGCTAAATAAATGACAGTTTTACGAAAATTCTTTGCTGGAACTTAGAAATTGCATCAGTTATAGGTCTATATCTTTCGATATACTACACCGATTTTGGTAATTTTAATAAGACGACTTCTTAGGACTGAGCTCAAATTTCATTGAGCCCTGTTAATTTTTGTTGAAGGGAGCGTGCCAGTAACAGACAGACGGACAGACAAACATACATACATAACTAAAACGACTCAAATATTGATTTGATCCAAGAATATATATACATTATGGGGTCTGAGATATTTCCTTCTTAGCGTTATACACTGAATGTCAAAGTAAATACACCCCCTTCACCAATCGTAGTAGTGGAGGGTATAAAAATAGATGAAAAAAGCTTTAAGTTTTTTCTTTTTTCATAAAATAAGCTTTTTGCCAAATCTATTTTTAATGGTAAAGAAAACATAGTTTTTGGTCTTAATTCAGATCTAAACATATAAATTTGAAAAAAAGCTTTTTTCCCGAAAGCTTTATAGAATTTTTAAAAAACTAAAATTGTATTAAGTAAGAAGATAAACTGAAAGCTTTAAATTATTTAAGTTCAGTTAAAAAAGTTTACAGTTTTTAGAGCTCGATAAAAAGATGCTTTTAAGTATTCATTCTTAAACTTATATGTTAGAAAAGTAAAAAAGCTTTTTATAATATAAGCTTTTGGAAAGAAAGATAAGCAGCTTTTAGAGCTTAACAATAAAGTGATAAAAAACGTTCAATTAGTTGGTTCGAAAACCTTTACATTTTTTAATAAAAAACTTGGTTTTTGTCTTTGAAAGCTAAAACAAAAGCTTTCTTAAGTGTGAATAAATTTTTTTACAACAGCTTTACTATATAACAAAAACAAAGCTTTTAATTTCATACCTGAAATAATTTAAGCTTTTGAAAAAATATCAGTTTGCAGAGCTTAATAATATTTGTTTTTTCTAAAGACATTTTCTCTCATATGGTTTAAAAAGCTTTCTAAATTTTTAATTCAAAAACAGGTTTTCAAAGCTTGAGTAAACTTTTTTCCGATTACTATATACTTTTTTAAGCAAAAATACTTTTAGAAGTTTAGAAAAAAATTTGAAAATGACGTTTCCTTCAAGTCTTTTTTAATTATAAAAGCTTTTTTGCAGTTTTTTGTAGATTGAGTTTTATTTAAAATACTTGTACTTAATTTTTTTAATAAAGTCTTATTAGAAATTTATTTTTAAAAAAGCTTTTCCATTAAAAAATTTTTTAATGGAAAAAAGCTTCCATTAGAAGCTTTTCAATAAAATTTATTATCCTTTAATTAAAGCTTATTTATCCCTTATCAAGCCCTTATCAAAGTTTTTCTTATAAAAATCTTATTAAAACTTTTATGAAAAAAGCTTTTATGAACAACTTTTTCTACATAAGGTTTTTATACAGTTTCATTTTATTAAAAAAGCTCCTAATAAAAATTTTTATTAAATAATATTTTATAAAAAAGCTCTTACCAAAAATTCTTTTATAAGAAAAGCTTTAAAAAGCTTTAAATGCTAAATTTTACTTAATATTTTTAAATTTAAAAATTTTAAAAAGAAAGTATTAAAAGTCTTAAACATTGAACACAGGGGTTGTACTAAGATTTTATTACTTTTTGCAGCTTTAGTAATGAAAAATGCTTCTTTTAGTTTCTTTCTAAAAAAATAACAGAGTTTTTACAGGACAGCTTTTATGCAGGACTTTCAAAAAAGAAAAAGTTTTTATGAAAGAAGCAAAAAGCTTTTCACAAAGCTTAATAATAAAAGCTCTTAATAAAAACGTCTTTTAATTATTTAAAGAATGTCATCATTATAAAACTTGTATTAAAGTTCTTTTTATACATAAAAGTGTTCTTAACATTTTTTTATAAAGAAAATTTTTAATTATTATATTTTTTTTTTGTGAAAAAAGCTTTTTTACTTTTTTGTAAGAAAAGACTTGTTATTGTGAAAAATTTTTATGATAAAAGCTTTCATGTTAATTTTTTACTTCAAGTTTCATGGTCTGTTAAATTTATGGTTTGAAAAGCAAACATAACTTACCAGCCTTTTACGATTATTGAAAACATTGAATTCGTATCTTGCATTTTGCTTGGACCACCCTTTACAGACACATTTTTGTTTATTTCAAATATTATATTTTCTTATAAGAGAGAGACGAAAGGACAGACATCTTCACTTTTACATTATGTAGATCTTTAATACGCCAAATTGTGGACAAATGTCACACCTTGTTTCCTCGGTATATTAAAAATAAAAATTGTTTAAAAAAATTCAATTACATGACATAATTCCCATATCATTCTTTATACAAATGAAAAGTAGTATTTCTAATTTCATGAAGATGGACTTTCATTACTCTATCAAATCGTGGACTTGCTTTTTTGTTTTAAATACTTAAGAGCATTAAAAGTTAATAAACAACTCTTTCAATTACCTATAAATCCATTTCATACATTATTTATTCTTCTCCAAACAAAAACTCTAATCTGGTAACTTACTTTTTTGTTAGAAGTACAATTCCGATATATTTATTACTTTATACTCTGCCATCACGCTCCCTCTCACACCCCCTCCTCACTAATATTAACTATTTGAATTGTTTAAAGTCTTTGGGGAATATTGCACTTGTACATTTTTCACTTACTTCCCCAGAGTTGCAATATGGACGAAAACAAACTAAAGGTAACTGCTATTTTATACAAACACAATGATATATTCTCATATGGTATGACCAGACCAGACCAATTCTAACAGCATGACATAGAAAACAAAACAACTACTAGTCCCTTTGTTCATCTGTCTGTTTGTCTGTTTGCCTGTCCTTCTGTCAGTCAGTCAGTCAGTTTGTTTGTTCCCTGTCCAATCCATACATTCAACTATCCATCTACAATGATAGATGAAGGGAGTTTGTTAGAAAGTTTTTGTGTGTGTGTGTGTATCTTGTTGATAACAGTTAAATATTCACAGGATTAAATGAATATGTGTGAGTATTACACACATATACATTTTAACATACAATACATTCATAGGATAACATTTACCTAAAAAACAACTACACATAAACACAAACACAATACATGTAATCGTTATTCTTTGTAAAGAAAAATATAAAGAGAGTGGCAGAGATAAGGAGAGAGAGAGAGATAGAAAGAAAGCGAAAAAATAGTGAGCCATTATATACAAAATGAATGAGTTTGCCTCAAAGGATTTCCAAACATACTCATGCATTTATAGTGGTTTTATGCTTTTGTGTGAGTATGTGTGCGTTGCATACTATTAAAAAATATCCGTTACTAAGTCTCTATGAGCATGTATTTGTGTTTTATAAAATAGTTAAAGTCCATAGTTTGTTATATCTGATGAAATCATTTTTTGAAAAACAATATTTTTATAACGGTATATTCGGCTAATCACAGAGGTCATAAATAACGGGAAAACAATAATGTAAAATCTCTTGAGGTTTATTTAATCTGAGACTTTATAAAACTCGACTTTACTTAAATCACTTTCTGGTAGTTGATTCTCATTTCTAGATACAAATCAATAAATTGAAGTCAATAAAGTATTTTTATTTCATTAGGAGCAAATCGGTCTTATAGAACGATATCTGAAACTGCTTATAAACTATTTAATACAAAAAATTTATTCCCTTATCTTTTATAACAGCAAGTGTCGTAGTATTTTACATCACCAATAGAGAAATCAATCATCATATATCTCTAGAAATTTTATCGGGAAAAAGTATTGGTCACATCGCCACCTGGGGAAGTAGTATCCCCAATTGAAAATATCAACTAATAAAACTCTTTTACTTTTAAGGGAGTTTAAGACATGTTTCTGTTAAACTGCAATTCTGGAAAACTATAGATCCAGATGGGCCCATAAAAATCTATTTCCAACACTCCTCGAAGGGTGTCTAGAATTTCACCATAACCTCACTTTGTTCTAAAAACCTATAAAAATAATGTTTTTAGAGGATTTGAAACGGAATAACAAAACTATTTTACGTAAATATGATGGAATTATATTTTAAAATATTTTTCATTTGCCGGAAAAATACGTATGTGTGTGTGTGCATACATACATGCATGTGTATGTAAGTATGTGTTTATGTATGGTAATTTATGAGACAGAAAAATAAAACAGGAAATTTTTAAGGATTTAATAGAAATTTATAGTTTATAATATGAATTGAAATTTGAAGAGTATAAAAAAATGTGAAATAAAAACGTTAAATAACTTTTTTTTGCAAAAAAGATTGTCAACACTCGGGGGAAATATGGAAAATGTATGATTTTCCGGTACGACGTTATTAATTAGAATTTAAATTTTGTTTGCACTTTATGATGTAATTGCGAAAAATACTTTGATATTTTAAATATTGTAACTGTTCTCTCAAAATTTTATCTTACAAGTTCGATTCTCTTAAAAAATGTCAATTTTCTCTTAAAATTTTAATTTTCTCTTAAATTTGAAATTTAACTTTTCACTAAAAATTAATATTTTTTAAATCTAAATTTTCTCTTAAAATTTTAATTTTCTCTTAAATCTTTTAAAATCAAATTTTTCTTAAAATTTAAATTTTTTTAATATAATTTAAAAAAAAATTATATTTTCTCTGAAAAGCTCACAAATTTTCACTAAAAATTCAAATTTTCACTAAAAAAATCTAATTTTCATTAAAAAATTCAAATTTTCACTAAAAATTCAAATTTTCACTAAAAAATTCAAATTTTCACAAAAAATTCAAATTTTCACTAAAAATTCTAATTTTCACAAAAAAATTCAAATTTTCACAAAAAAATTCAAATTTTCACTAAAAATTTCGAATTTTCACAAAAAAATTCAAATTTTCATTAAAAATTTCTAATTTTTCACAAAAAAATTCAAATTTTCACTAAAAATTCAAATTTTCACTAAAAATTCAAATTTTCACTAAATATTCAAATTTTCACTAAAAATTGAAATTTTCACTAAAAATTGAAATTTTCACTAAAAATTGAAATTTTCACTAAAAAATTTCAAAATTTTCACTAAAAATTCAAATTTTCACTAAAAATTCAAATTTTCACTAAAAATTCAAATTTTCACTAAAAATTCAAATTTTCACTAAAAATTCAAATTTTCACTAAAAATTCAAATTTTCACTAAAAATTCAAATTTTCACTAAAAAATTCAAATTTTCACTAAAAAATTCAAATTTTCACAAAAAATTAAAATTTTCACTAAAAATTCAAAATTTCACTAAAAAATTCAAATTTTCACTAAAAATTAAAATTTTCACTGAAAATTCAAATTTTCTCTAAAAAAAATCAACTTTTTACTAAAAAATTAACACTTCGAATAAAAATACAATTAACTTTAAAACTTTTTACCAAAAATTTAGGAGTTTTCACAAAAATTTTAATAAAAAATTTTTAATAAAATGCTAAATTCCGAAAAATTAAAATATCACTAAAATATATTAAGTTTTACTAAATTCAAAGTTCCACTCAAATTCCGAAATTAATTTAAAATTTGTAATTTTCAATTTTATATTTGTATCTCTATCTCCGTCTAATCTTCTTAGGAAGAGGAAATCCTGTTGTGTAGTAGTTGTTGTTGTTGTTGTTTTCCCTTCTACCAAAAGAGTAACTTCAAATGTTTATTTGAAAATGCATTTGTTAATTAAATTTCTATGTGAATCCAATGGAAAATTTCTATACACACAAGCAAATGTATGTGTGTATGCGTGTGCAATAAAGGTCGTATTTAAAAATTCCCAAAAATTGTGTCAGTCAGTGAGTCAGTTTTATGTCAAGTATCCATTGAATTTTTAATTTCATTTTTTGTTTCTTCTAACACTATTTTCTGCTATTTTTCCACTTCCTTCTTTTTCTTCATCATATTTTGCAAACAGAGCACAATTTTGTATTTTTTTTTGTTGTTGTTAATATTATGGGAAGCAAAACTCATTTGTGGCACACTTAAATGAGTGAATGAATGAAGAATATGTGGGGGCTTGACACCCATAAAAATGATAATTATTGCTGTTTGCACTTTTCACTAAATTATGGTTATTTTTTGTGTGAATGCATGCATGGATGTATGTGTGTGTGCTTGTGTGTTTGTATGAATTATTATGACTGATAGAGAAGTCAAATTTGTTTAAAACATATAAAATAATAATAAAAATAGAAAAATAAATAAAAGAAAAAATATTAGCATAAAATTCACATATAATTTTGAAGAGAATTTTGCAAAAAAAAAAGGCTGAAAATATTAAAAATGGGGTAAATAAAGCAAAAAGAACTGAATTTATTACAAACTAAAAATAATAGTGTTTTATTTAAATTGGGACATAAAATTTAGTGGATTTATTTTAAAATAGATTTGAATAAATTTGGAGATGAATCATTAAGACAACTGAGTCATTTATGCGGTTTTCATTTGCAAGTTTTAAAAATTCGTTCTATAACTTTCTTTAAACTGAACCGATTTCATGGAGTTTCGCTGCTCGGCACAGAAAATAAGCTGATAAATTTTCATGGAATTTAGATGAATATTTTGTACGTGAGAGTAACAGATGGACAGACTTTCATTTGCAGCATTTTGAAAGTATGGTTGTTAGAAATATCGGTCTATAACAGTTTTCAAATTGAACGGAAACTAAAAATTTTAACTGGTAACATCCTACTGGGCACGATAAATTATCTGGATAAATTTCATTAAATTCATATCAGTTTTTTGGACCAAGAATTGATAGAAGTACAGGAGGACATATTTAAATTCATTTACATTTTTTAATTTAGGGTTGTTGGAAATATCGGTTTATAATTTTTTCCAAATCAGTCGATCTTGTTGATTTTAATTCGAAGCTTACTGCTGAAAACGGAAAATACTCTGGGTAATTTTTATTAAATTCGGATAAGTAGTTTGGGCGTGAGAGTTATGGATAGACAGGCGGACACTTTCAAAAACACTTAGTTTGATTCTTTTAGATTTTTAAATTTAGAGATTTTTTGAAATATCAATCTATAACTTTTTTAAGACGGGACCGATTTTATTGATTTTTACTGGCAACCTTCTACTGATAACGACATATATTCTGACAGAATTTCAAGGACTTCGGACAATTATTTTTGGCGTGTGATAGAGAGAAGTACTACGTATATTAATCCACTTAGATGTACATTTTTTTAATTCAGAAGTTGTTTGAAATAATTCTCTTTCACATTTATTGAAACTGAAGCGATTTTATTGATCTTAACTGATAACATACTGCTGGGAAGAGTAAATAATCTGACTTAATTTTGGACGCAAGATTAACAGATGGACAAATGAAATTCGTTAAAATTTTGATTCCCATTTTCTAAAAATTAGAGGTTGTTTAGATTATAGTTCTATAACTTTTCTCAAACTGAACCGATTTTGTTGATTTAAATTGACAACTTTATTGCGGAAAATAAATAAATAAAATAACTTCATTTCATTGAATTTAGTGAAGTATTTTAGATGCAAGATTAACAGAAGGACAGACGGACATTTCAAAATCCACTTATATTTTATTTTTCTATTTTTTTAATTTTAAAGGTGTTAGAAATATTGTTATATAACTATTTTCAGACTGAACCGATTTTATAGATTTTAGTTTAAATTTTGCTGCCTGAAACAATAAAAAATTTGTCTAAATTTCATTGAATTCGAAAATGAATCTTCAATGTAAAATTAACAGAAGGACAGACGGACATTTTTAAGTCCACTAAGATTTTGATTTACAAGTTTTTATAATTAAGAGTTTGCAAATATTGGTGTATAACTTTTGACAAACTTAAACGATTTTGTTCATTACGATAACTGATAACTTGCTGCTGGTAACAGTAGATAATCTGACTAAATTCCTTTGAAGTTGTAAACATATTTTGGTCATGAGATTAATGGAAGAGCAAATGGACATGTTCAAATCCCTTTAAGTTTTATTAGGCTCCAAAGATTATAATTTATGAACCCCTAAATGACTTCCTCTTAGTGTTATACACTAAGTGACTATTTCCACTTCATACTAGTGTTAGCGGTCAAGATAATAAAGATTTAATTGATGAAACAAAATGTTTCATTAAATCAACAATTAAACTTTTGTTTAAATATTTTTTCTTGCTAAAAGTCTAAATGTTCTAATTATGATGTGAATTAATGAATAATTATCTCTCATTTAGATTCTTATTACAGCATCTTTAAAAAATGTTTATTTTTTTGCTTCACAGATTAAACTCTTTTCGAAAAAAATTCTTTAGAATTTAATAAAAGATAAGAATTTTTAATAAAATAGATTTTTTTTTTGAAATATTTAGTTAGAAATATGATTTTTTTTAATTTTTCCAAGAGTCTGCATTTTTTAAATGACACTTTTTGTAGGAACTCAACAATGAATTTCTGGTCTTTTATAGAAAATTTATCAGTAATTAAAGTAATAAGTTTTTAATAAAAAATAAATAAATAAAAACATAACAATAAATAACAACAATTTGCTATAAAAAATAATAAATATGAAATATATTTATTAGAATATAAAACTGAATATAAAATGTGGAGCAAACATTTCTTCACTCTTGGAATTCATGAAAAATACATACATATAGGTATGTGTAAAAATATAATTACATATGTATGAGTAAACCCAGCAGTTTTTCGCTAGACTGAACAAAAATTGCAGTTGTTTTTACAAATAATGCTATAATTTTGGAAACTACTGAGTATTTTTAATTAAATTTCACATAAACATTTTTCAGAGGTTTTTTAATTGATTTATGGCAGCACAATTTTTTAGCGATTCCAGGGTAGGAGAAAGGGAGCAGCAAAATAGGTCACCTCGGGTGTGATTTCTTTTTACTTTTACACAATCTTATTTATTATTTCTTAAAAAAAAATTACATGTAAAGAGTCCTTTTAATTTATCCGCAACAATATAGGACATCTCTTGAAGTTAAGGTCATATTTATGCCAAAGAAGAATTTTGACAGATTTTTGGTCATGACTTTTTTTAATTTTCGGAACTTTGTGGGCTTAATTTATAACCAAAAAATAATTTCAAATATTGCTTGGATTCTGTACGAAATTCTTTACAATTTTTGTTAAAGAATGATAGATCCATGTGGATTCGATAAAGAGTTAACCATGTTTTGAATATAAAATTTGACAAAAAAATTTTTTTTGATTTTTTTTCCAGAAAGGTGGCATCTTTGGTAACTTCCAAATCCAAAATTTTTTTTGGACTACAATCTTTTTTTCATAATTCCGAAAAAAAGTCTTAAATATGCTTCTATTAGGGGAAGTGGTTCCCCTGCTGGTCCTATTAGAATGTTATTATTTTAAAACATTCTTCTTCATTTTTTGACAAGAAAAATAAGCTGAGAGTTCTAATTAAATGAAAAATACCTGGACCATATACCTACATATGTTTGTTATATAATTCCAAAATCTCTAGTAGATCCAGCTCATTATAACGGCAGAATTGCTTATTTTTTGAAAAGAGACAATTTTTTAAAAGGATTCTCCGGAATGGGAATTTTGGGTATTTTGCAATGAGAAAAATGGGAATCTGTTTACGGTTTTGTATTTGAAATGATTTTCTCTATGTTATACTGAATTTTAGTAATAATAACTTTATTTATACAGATTTGATTTAAGGTCAAATATTAAAAAAAGTTTTCGCAAAAGTTTAGCAAAAATAACAAATTTTCATCTTTATGAATATTTTATTAAAGAAATTTAAGTTTAATACTTTTTTATATAGAAATTATTATTTTAGAAGTATTGAGCTTTTTAGGGATACCAAATATTATATAAAAATTATTTCCTTAATTAATTAAACTTTGACTTAAACTTGGTGCCCTCCAGCAAAATTTTAATATTTTTTTATCTATTTCAATAATAAAGTACACAATTATGCCATTGTAACTCCAAGAATGTTTCATCTAAGACCCATTAAAGTTGTATCTAACACCATATCAAAATCTGAGACGATTTAGCTTTATCCCCATTTTGCTCACATCCAATCCAAATTGTAAGAACTCTATGGGTTTTTTATTATTCTGAAATGGTTCATCCATAAATCCAGCAAAATCGGTTCAGTTTATAAAAAGTTATGGACCGATAACTAAGTCAACATCAAAATTCTAGGAATAAAAACTTTTTTCTGTTGAAAGTGAACTGGGGTCATTCACCTCTTTTACAAACAAAAAACTGCCGGGTATTTATGTGAAGTGACATTTGTATTAGTGACTGAATTTTTATACAATTTAGTACATCTGTTTTTAGTTGTTGAATTTATTTAATATTTGTTAGTTAGAATTTATTTATTTTTTTATTATTTGCAAAAAGAAAAATTAAAAAAACGTTAAAATAAAAGCAAACTAATGCTTTTTCATGTTCATGCTCGTAAATTTTCTATCCCAAATGAATTGATGATGTTAGATGTAGAAACATATAGAACATACATAGAGCAAGACAACAACAAAAAAACAACACAAAATCCTGCATTTTTCTCTATAACACATAAAACTATGGAGTAAAAAACACACACAAAAATATCCTTAATTTAACAAACAATCAGAACAAGGAAAAAACTGAAAATGTTTGTTACAGGACAAATGGCTTCAAAATGTTGCACATGTTACAATAATAAAAAAAACAACAATAACAACAAATAAATAAAATAAAGTAAAATTGACCGACCATAGAGCCATAGATGCCATTTCTTATTATTGTTGTTGTTGAACAGGACTCTGTTAAAAAAAATTCCTTTCAGTTTTATTACAAACAAATTTAGTTCTCCACACACACACGCACACATTTACAATTAAGTCGTTTTTACGACAAAAGGATCTTAATTGTGTATTGCAACATTTTATATGACATTTTCTCTAGAAAAATAAAATAGAAAAATTCTATTTTAAGTATTTTTTGCAAAAATTATTTAAATAGAAGATGAAATAAAAAAAGGAGTTTTTTGCCAAAAAACAGTTTAAGGAAAAAAAGGGGAATGAATTTTGGGGCAAATAACATTATTTTGTGAGCACTGACCGTAATTTCCACAATTATTTTCCTTTTGTTATAAAAATCTATGCAGCATAAAAATTTTACGTATTTTTTTTATTTAAATCCCTTAATTCAATGGACCCTAAAGTTTTGTGGTTAAAGAATTTTAGTAGATAAGGAAAGGACACATAATCGTTTAATTTTGAATCATCTCTTATAGTTTAAGAGATATTTAGACTAAAGTATATTTTGGACCACTTCGGATGAATTTTTGAACTGAGAACTGAACTGAAAACTGAACCGAGAACTGAACTGAGAACTGATGTGAGAACTGAGCTGAGAATTGAGCTGAGAACTGAACTGAGAATTGAGCTGAGAACTGAACTAAGAACTGAACTGAGAACTGAACTGAGAACTGAACTGAGAACTGAACTGAGAACTGAACTGAGAACTAAGCTGAGAACTGAACTGAGAACTAACTGAGAACTGAACTGAGAACTGAACTGAGAACTGAGCTGAGAACTAAGCTGAGAACTGAACTAAGAACTGAACTGAGAACTAAACTGATGTCTGAACTAAGAACTGAACTGAGAACTGAGCTGAGAACTGAACTGAGAACTGAACTGAGAACTGAACTGAGAACTGAACTAAGAACTGAACTGAGAACTGAACTTAGAACTAGAACTGAGAATTAGAACTTACTAGAACTGAACTAGAAATGAACTAGAACTGAACCAGAACTGAATTAGAACTGAAGTAGAACTAAACTAGAACTCGCTCTCTAAGACTTGTGGTGCATATTTGAAAAATTTGTCAAACATGTTAATGTAGAATTTTACTAAAAAATCGTTCCAAAGTTATAAAAAAAATGCCAAAAAGGCGTTTTAGGAACACAATCTGCAGATTTTCAGATTTGTAGAGATTTATGTCAACAATATATTCGTTTCTATTTCCCAATAATAAAATCTCCTAATGTTCCCAAAAGAAAAATCCCCCTTATTGTGTTATAAATCTCTGGTCAAATTGTCACAAGTGTTCGTTATAGCAAATTTACAACAATGTAGCGAGAAAAAGAATACAAGAAACGAATTTTACATTTCACTCATTTATACATCCGTCTTATTTTGTCTTATTTATGAGATTTTTTATTTCCAAAAAAAAAGAGTGAAAATAAAATTTCATGAATTTAATAAACCAAAAAAGAAAAAACGGAAAAATAAACATTTTTTGGTCTCGCAAAGTTCTTTGCAACAAAAACAAAAATGTTAAAACGACCTTTGTCAAGTTAAGAAGAAAAATAAATGAAAAGAGATTTCAATTTGTTAGCATGTGTTTGTGGGCTTAAAATCCTTGTCCTTAATGTTATCCTTTTTGTGTCTTTTCTCTGTTTCTTTAAATGTTAACTGTTTATGATGTTATAATGTGTGTGTGTGTGTGTGTTGTAAGAGTAAGTTAGTAAAATGTTTTATTGTGTTGGTGATGTGTAAATGTTTTATATCTTTTAACAATTTTATTTGCCTTAAATTAGCATAGAAGATGGGTAACACACAAACACACAACACACACATATATAAACAGCTGTAAATGAGAAGAAGAAAAACTGGGAAAAAAATATTGTTATTTTGTTTTTGACATTTTGATTGTCATGTTAACAGCCAGTGGAACATTGTCATTATCAAACTATAGCTACCGTATATATGACTATTTCCCTGCCCTCTCTCATTTCCCTCATTTTTAGCCGATCTTTTATTAAAATTGTTTATACAATGTTGTGTTCATTATTTTTATACTTTTTATACCCTTCACCACCACAAGTGATTGTTAACTTTGTCATTCCTTGTGTATTACTAAGAAGGTGTCATCTCGGAGTCGATTTAACTATGTCCGTCCTTCTGTATGTCTGTCTGTTCTTGGCACTTTCACATCCACAATAATTGACAGAACTCATTGAAAATTGGCCTGATTATTTCTTATGGTCCTGAGAAGTTGCCTATTTAAAACCAACAGTATCAAAAAAGTTATAGACCGATATCTGGGACAACCTTTAAATTTAAGCAAAAATCTTTAGTAAAATTGTCAATTATAAATCGCCAAATAAGAAGGAAATTTTTATATAAAACTTCATTGTCATTCCAAAAATTACCGAAATCGGTTCAGAAAAAAAATTATAGCCAAAATTATGAATAATTTTATGACTCATTTAGTGTTCTCTGTTATACTTAAGAAAAACATTTATATATTGTATACCTCTGTGAGTGTATGTGTAGGTGTGTATGCACGAAACATAACGTATTTATTTCCAACGCATTTGTGGTGGAGCGGTTTGAAGATTCGTCATAGCCGAATGTAGCTTTCTTTCTTGTTATTGTTATTGTTTTTTTTTTCTTGTTGCATTTTGTGAAAATAATAAAAACTGTGCAATAACAACAATATTAACATCAATGAAAGAAGAAACAAAAAAAAAACACAGTAAACACATGTTACATGTTTTAACATTTTATTGTTCATTCAACGAATGTTGTTCAGTGTTGTTGTTACACTTGCATGCAGTGTTACATACATTTTTTTTAGGTTAAATATACATTAAATACTTTAAAAATAAATAAAGATACAATTTTTATAACTCATCTCTCCCTGGCAAATGATGAGTCATCAGTATCAACATCATCATGACGTTTTCAATTCATCCTTTTGGTTGATTAAAAACAAAAGTTTTGCATCTGCTAGAGTTTGAAATGTTGTTGCTGCTGCTGTTATTGTTGTTCTTTTTATTGTTTTTTTAATAACCGCTTTATAGTTTTTTTTCCATTTAAACAAGTTTAATTAAGTTGAAATCTATTTAAGTAGTCAGATGAGGGTTTATTGAGAGATTTTAATATAAAATCCGTTATAATATTGGCTGTTACAAGATGAGTGTTTTTTTGCTATACCCTACAGTAACAACAAGAAATTTGGGTATTGGAATTTGTTTGTTACATGCAGAGGTTATAGTGTTGACAGCATTTAATCTAAAAGAATATGTTCAGAATTTCTTACCGAATGTATGTAACGATGTCCGTCCTTACGTCTGGATGTCAGATTGTTTAAGTTAATAACATTGTTTGCAATTTTGAAGTTAACTTGATGAAATTTTGTTTAAATAACTCCTTTTAGGTAAAAAAAGGATCTATATGAAATTTTAGTTGATCGGCTCCACATTCAATCAAACCGCCCTGTCTCCAAAACCCAACAAGTGAAGTGAATTTATGTAATCACATATTTCATATACCCTACATTCCAATAGAAAATTAACTTATTATTATATACGGATTCCGTAGTTTTATTCTTATCTTAAACAAAAAAATCTGCCCAGAAGCATCTTCTGAGTGGACTTGAGGTTTTTAAAAATAACATCGAAAAATTTAACAGTAACCTTATGACCCCCATTAAATAAGTTAAAGTTGTATTATTTTTCATGTATCCTATAGCTACAACAGGTTGGAGGTTTCCCACCTTTAACTACAATAATATTCTATGAATTACTTCTTTACAGGAGTTAACAACGTCTGTCCAGATACACAAATTTGTTTATGTCTAGAAATTTTCTTCCTAAAATTATTACAACTTGTCCTTAAACATTTCTGGAAGAATTGGACAGTGCCTTTCCTTTGTCATCATTAAAAGAAACACAGATGATTCACTAGAAAATACATCCTCCGTTCCAAAGTCAATTCGAAATTCATATTTAAAATCTGATTCGATATAATTAAAGGCATTGTTATCAATTCATTCTCCAAATTCAGGCGTTTAACGATTTCCATGTGTTCGACATCATCACATTTAAAAAACTTTGGAAATGACATCAAAAATAAAATTTATTTTTCGAGTAATTCGTATCAAAATATATCAAGTGCTCCTTTTATAAAATATCTTATGATTTAAATTAAAGCTTGAATTGTTAGGTTTACGAAACCGTTTAAATTTATTTAAAAGCTTTAAAACTCTTAAAGTTATTAAGCTTTTTCTTAAACAACCCAATAATTAATATTAATCATACGCCTTCTATAAAAATAAAAATTAACTAAATAACTGCCTTTTAAAGCAGATTTTTGAAAGGTTCCTGTAATTTATTTCAAAGTTTGCATTTTAAATCTAATAAAACATAAAGAATTACTGAAAAATCCTTGAATCTCAAAGAGTTCTATATACTTATTAAATTAAAAATTAATAAAAATCGGTTCTTGATACTGAAGCAGAGAAACTGTAAACTACAAATTTTAGTCTCTATTCTTAATTTCCTAAATCCGTTTAAATAACCTAAATCCCTCTATAACATATTGAGTTATCAAGATTTTCCCTCTAAAACCCATAATTAATATTAATCATACGCCTCCAACTACAAAATTCCTCTACAACCACTTTGATCCTTCCAAATTTCATTCAAAAAATTTAATAAATCAAAAATTTTAATTGCAGCTTAATTTTCGTAAAACAATTTTAGTATTTTATAACCTCAAAAGTACAACAAAACTAAAAGATATTTAATCCTTTTCCATGTGAACTATCTTGTAGTACAGGGGAGAAAAAAACAACAACTTATACCTTTATTCCATTATATTCAGTACACTTGATATTTATGTTGGTTGAATGTTATTTATCTGGGGAAAAATCCTCATGTATATGTGTGCATATTTTTATTCTTATACAATAACAAGGATCTTTTTTCATCATCTGTGTATAAGTTCAGGGTTATTTGGATTTTCAGTACCACCAGCAGAACCAGTAAAAACAGAAGCAACAACTACAACATCATTATTATTTTATTTTACTGGTTGTTGTTTTTCTTTTTTTTTTTAAGGTGAAACAACAAAACCAATGTTTCACTACTCATACGTAAGAAACTCTTTAGAGGATCTTGTACTAAATAGATAAAAATATATAAGAATGTGATGAGTTCGGTACCATGAATGGTACTTTTGAGATGAAGATATTAAAGTTAAAGAACTTAAGTACTTTAAATTTGTGAACCTATTTGACATTTGGATTTGGAATAATACAGATTTTTGTTGCGCTGAATTTGTTTAAAATATTAATATGAGTTTAAACTCTCATTCCGTGAGAATATTTGATACGTCAGCTACCAAAAATATCAGAATCAAAAAGAATTTAAGTCGTTCAAAGTGGAACTGTATGGGAACTGTTATCAGTAGTGATTTTGGGATTAATAATCGCTAAATTTATCTAAATTATTTGTACGAGCTGAAAACCTCATTCTGGAAGGACATTTGTATGGGAGCTATCTGAAATTTTGAACTGAACAATATCAAACAGACCAGATTGTAAAACTTTAAACTGCTGATCTGCGTTTTTAAAGACCTTAAAATTCAATAACAGAAAATTAATATTAATTCAAATAAAATACAATTCAAAAAAATGTTGATTCAGAAATCCCATAATTTTAATATCTAAATGTTCAAAAGAATGAAATAACATATAAGAGAATTTTGTTGCAAATAAAGAAACTCTTTTAGATTTGGAAGGCTGAAAATGTCGATTATTCTGGCTGAAAATACCGGATGGTGAAATAACTTCTTCTAAACTGTTCTTTAGGATTTTTAATATCCAAATGCTCAGGACAATGTTAAATTATATAGAAGCATTTGATTAAATGTTACTTATTGCCTTGGACTTGGCAGGTTGTCAAATAAAAGCTTGTGAAAAAACATTATTTCCAAAATTGGCCCATAACTTATGTTCCATTAACCCGATTTTCCTGATTTTTAATATCAAAATGTTGAAGACAACATAAAATAAAATAAACTTTAAATCAATTCAAGTTATAGTTTTGAACTTGACATCGGTCTGTAACATACTTTCTGATTTTTACTATCAAGATGCTCAGAACGATAAAATTTTTAATCTAATTCGAGATATTGTTCTGAACTTGGTAGGTTGTCAAATGCGACTACTTCTAATTGGAGACACCAACTGTAGAAATTGTGGTTGGTTCAATAATCGGCCTACAAATTTTATCCAAGTAATTCTATTTTACGGAATTTTGATATCAAAATTCTAAAGATAATTAAACAACTTCTCGGGGAATTTAATTAAAATTGGGTAATTTTCCTTGATCACGGGTCGTAGACAAAAAATTTGCAAGCCTCTATAATAAAAGTTGTTTCAAATATCGATCAATAACTTGAAATATATTTTTACCTTTAAGATGCTCTGAAAATTAGGTAATAATCTGGAAGAATTTATTTCAATTTAAGTCATTTTCTTGAACTTAAGAAATTATCGAATACAGACAAATCTGGATGGACATCAATGTCAATTCAGAGTTCGCTCCATATCTTTTTTCTACTGAACCGATTTTTTTTAGTTTATTTTCTTGGACATAAAAAATGGTTCAATATAGATCCGGCTTCAGATACCAACTAGTGAAACGGAGGTTATTCAAAGAATCGACTTACAACTATTTTCTGTTGACGGATTAACTTGATTTTTAATAACAAAATGTTAAGGAATAAAAGGAGTGAATTTTAGTTAATTAAAGTTATTTTCCTGGACTTGGGAGTTTCACAGTTGAGGCCAAAAATTGCAACTGGTAAAATGGACCTAAAAGAAACCGATTTTCTCAATTTTAACCATGAAGATGTCCAGCAAACTTGAAAATATTTTGATAGAATTCGATTTATTTTTAATAATTTTCTAAGTCTCGGAAATGTCAATTAAAGAAAAATCTGGCACAAGATTCCAGTTTGAAAAATCGTGTCAAAAGTCGTTCTACAATATTGTTACTACAGAACCGAATTTCCTGATATTTAATACCAGAAGTCTGAATGAATTTCACTCAATTTTAAATATTCTCTTAGACATGATGGCGCCTTATTTAGGACTAACAGATAAATACAACTCGATCATCCCAGATTTCTCTTATATTCTTCTCACATAATTTAACTCATCTCCATTTGAACTTCGTAACACTTTTTTATGTTTTTTTTAAAACATTTTAGAATTTATTTCATTATTTTTTCCGGGTTTTTCATATAAAATCTTTTTCTATATTTTTTCACAACTTTAGAGTAAAAGTTTTATTATACAGGTAAATGGGATTAAATTGTTGTTTATATAAAAATAAAAATAAAAATAATTCTACTTGTTTAACACTCATTTTAAAAGAATTTAAAAAGAAATTAGAGTTTGTGATTGTCATCCTTGATAATCCTTATAAAACAAAGAAAACTAAATTCAATTTAAAGTTCTTTTTTCCTTGATAAGATATTATTTCATTTTGTATTGAAATTAGATATCTCCTATTTGAGTTATAATTATTATAATTTACTGTTACAATTATAAAACATAATGTAATTTGTGAGATTTTGTTTTTGTATTGAAAAGATTAATGATGACAAGTTTTTCCTTTCTTTAATATTCTTCTTCTTTGTTGTTGTTGTTGTTTGTTTTTCCTATTAAAGCTTTTATGAATATTTTCATTAAATGAAATAAATATTATTAATATGAATATTTGTATGTATTTGTATGTATTGCGGAAACATGTGTCTACACATTTTCTTAACTCATGAATTATTACAAGATTGGATACATTTCTATATAAAAATAAAACTTATAAATGTGTTTATTAGGGTGGTAAAAATTGAAATAATAATTTCAACAATTTAACACTTGAGACTTCGGGAAAATATTATTTCAAACAACCGATTCATTACGCTCTTAAAATCCTCTTTTTTAGGAAATAATTCTTAAACTTTGGAACTCCTCAATGTTTTGAAATGGAATTTCACTTGAAGCTTCTTAAGAGGCCTTTCAAATGATTAGTAGCACCACAAGCTTTAGATGACTCCAGGGGTTGAGGTATGGACCTTCAAAGTTGGTCAAAAGGTCACAAATTTAATTTATCATAGAAACATAAAAAAATACCAAATTTTGCTGAAGGGGTCCCAGTTTCAGTTAAGATTTAATAGATTCTGTAAAGTTGTTTTATAAGTAATTGATATCCTTGGAAAGGTAATTACTTGAAAAATACTAAAATTTTCAAAATGAAGCATTAAAACCAAATTTCTTTAATAAATTTTTCAAAAAACCTAAAAATTTTATTTTCGTTATAATTTTATCTAAAAATTTTTAATATAAAAAATGCATATAAAGAAAGCTATTGTTATGATAAAATATAGACAAGATTGATATATTATCGAAAGTAGTGTCCTTAAAACAGGGCTATAAACAATTTCCCACTTTCTGATTGCAAAACACCCAGAATTCCAATCCGGGAAAAACTCATTTTAAAATTGACTTTTTTTCATTTAAACAGTCACTCGGTCGCCGTAAGAGCTTTGTCAGATTAATGATTTTTGAAGTATAAAGCAAACATGTGCAGTTGTATAATACGGGTACTTACTTTTTCATTAAAGCTTCAACTTATTTTCATCGACCTCAAAGAAAAAAAGCCAAGAAAGTGTTACTCCTAAAGCCTTAGAATTTATTTTACCTGAATCTACCTTCAAAATTCTTTGAGAATTATGAAAGTCCAGATAAATATAATGAATCTTTAAGCCCAAAATATTATCATCTTTTTTGATCTTTTTTACAAAATATTTATTGGTTCCAAAGTTATAGAGCATTTGGTAAAGTTTAGATGACAAACAAGTCAGACAGATGGAAGAACAATCAATTTACCAAGAGATTTGAAGATCAGTAAAGCTCAATTTTTAAAGATGTAGCTACATTATTTTGTCTGTGTAGAGTATAGATCTCTATAAAAAATGTTACCCTGGACTCTATTTAAAGAGGCTTAAAAAATGTTTAATTTCAGCATACAAACGGAATTCTAGATTATTTCTTCTCTTATCGTTAATTCCAAATATTTTTATACAATTTTAAAAATCCATTTAAATATATAATAAAAAAATTATTATTAATTTTGTGCTTTCAAGATAAAAGCTTCTTTTCCGTTTCCTTTCACTTGCTGTAGCTAATGATTCTCTTTAAATTTAAATTTTTATGAGAGATTTCTTCTCTATTTCGAAAATATATGAAACCTTCTAATATTTATAATTATGTGAGTGTGTGTGTTTGTGTATTCGTATGTTTTGAAAGTTAATTAAATTGCTAGAAATTCTCTTTATGCATTAAATATGTTGATGTATGTGTGCATATGATATTTATATTTCGAAAATACATAAGAAAAAGTAAAAATATTAAAGTCGTTCCAACCCGACTATATAATACTCTACACCCCATTGTTGGTTGTAAATAATAACTACGAAAAATTTATGAACGACCCTCGTATAATATGCTTTTCCTATTTATGCTTATGTGTGCAATGGATCATTATGATACTAACATTTATGTAAAATTTATGCGTTTTCAAGGAATTTAGGAAAAAAATGATAGACCGACCATCGTATAATTTTGTTTATATTTATCTTAATTTGATTAAATTTTTTTACAATGCCCTCGTGTATGTCCGATTTATGAGTTTCAAGATGATTTTTGGAAAAGTGATTGTATGGTGCCTATGGCAAGTACTGGATCGATCCTCGTATAATTTAGCACATTGTTGTAGGATATAACAAGACTAATTTCTACAAAATTTGGTTGAAAACATTTTATATTTAGGAATTTTATAGACTTAAAACCACATTCCGGGGGGGGGCATTTGTAATGGACCAACCATGACCAACTTCAATAGACATGGTCCTTGGGCCAAAATAATAAGCGTACCAAATTTCATTAAGATATCTTCAAAACTCCGATCTATACTTCGCGAAAAACTTTAAATAGACAGCAGCCGGACGGATGGACGGACGGACATACTCAAATCGCTTCAGGAATTGATTTTGAGTCCAACGGTATACTTAAAAGTGGTGGGCTCCTTTTTCTTTCCTTTACAAAAATCTACACAAACACATAATAACACCACCACCTATGTGTTGGTGTAGGGTATAATGATGTTATTAGCAGAATTAAAGTTATGTTTTAGTTATTGGATGCGTGTGTGTATACATTACAAACGTAAGAGCAGTGAGGAAGAAAATTATACGACATAGAGGCAATAGATATAAGGACAGTCATGAAAACATTTCACTATAACTATTTTTGTCCTTATCTGATCGAATAAAACCATTTTAAGGTAAATTTTATTTAAACAAGAAGAAATTTGTCTTAAAGACAAATTTGGGTTATCTTAGTTATCGGTCTATAACTTTTTCGTTAATGCACCAATCACAATAATTTTAAACGTCAATAATAATTAGAATATTGACAATCAATATGAGAGTGTTATCACTGAATTTTAAATATTTATATGACCGTGACACTGGTTAAACCATATCGCAGAGGTTCCCAAATTATATATTTGAAAATAATCCATAACATTTGAACCATTGGAGATAAGTTAATAAAACTTAACAAAATTATAACTGTAATATTTTTGAGTTGATTTGGATACCTAAAAATCTCTAGTATACCAGGAGGGTAGCGTGTAGCCTTCCGTAACTGGCCATCTCATTTATTTTATTATAATTTTTTTTTTAAATTCGTCAAAATTAATTTATGAGAAGAATTTTTTACACAGATAGTTCTTCTAAAAATCTATTAGAGTATTATCTCTTCTAGTTTCAGGGATATTGAGGTCCAAATCAATTTTTAACTCCCTTTAAGCCCTGTTTTTTCTTTGTCTCTTAAAATGTGTGGGCTTAATTTGGCCTCTAATTTCTTTCTTCTGTGTGGTAGATTTCTTTAAAAATCTTATTTATCCTGTTCGAGGAGTTATATAAAAATATGAAACCGTTAAAAAGTTATATATAATCTGAAATCGGAATAATAATAAAAATGTAATTTTTCCCCTAAAGAGGTGTCAAAATATTTACTGGAGAAATTGATTTTTATACACTTCACCTGACTGGGTCATTCCGTTTGTAATTTCCACAATTTCCGTCTTTAACCCCAAAAAGTATATATATTCTGGATCGGTATGAAAAAAGAAATTGATTGAGCTATGTCCGTCCGTCCGTGTGGCGGTTGAAATCAAGTTAATGAAGCTGACTTATAGTAAACATACATGATATCTATATCAAACGATTGAAAATGCTTTCGAGAATTTTGCTATTGAAACCCAGGGAAATTGGCTTATAAATGGCTCAGATATTAGCAAAAACCAGAAGTTTTTTTTCGTTTTTTTGTTTCTATTTTTTGAAAAATCTACAATAGTTAAAGACTTAATTTTTTCACAGATTGATTTCAATAAATATAGCGGATTTATGCGCTAAAGAATCGGACCAATAGTTTCTGTGTTATAAGCAAAAAATATTTGCCTATATTTTGAATCGCCTAGGAGAATTATGGACTGATTGATTACCAAATATTTTTTCATTTTTTTTTCCAAATTGGTTCATTAACCACTGAGATATGGCCAATTCCTTCTTTTGGTTGTTGTTGTTTATTCCATTAATGTCAGAAATTAGAATGTTGGTCATTCTATTAATGTCAGAAAATTGTTGTTGATTTTTCATACATAACGTAAACTCGATTGGGCCTTTAGTTTCCGTGATATGGGTGAAAACTTATTCTGATGCTACGGACCTAATTGCTACGCAGAAAAATTACTATTTTTTTCCTCGAATTTTGATTTTTTAAATTTTATTAACAATTCTTTATTTTCCTTGTGGTTGTTGTTGGATATCATATTGAAAACAACAACAATGTGAAGCAAATTCACTTCTGCGTTTTGCGTTTTTTTTTTTCAAATTCACATTTCTAATTAATTTCCCTCAACTGTTGCTCTCTCAAATTCATAATATACTTAGAAATGCTTAGAAAATTCCTTTGTGTGTATTTAATAATTTATAAATCTTATAGATGTGCATAAGTATGCGTATGTTTTATGTAAATTTCTATGTTAAAATAATTTCACAAAAAGGATTTAAGAAATATTTGTTTGCACGACAAAAAAAAAAGGATTTTATTTTTCTAAAAGTATTTGGTTCAAGGTATTTCAACACTCTAAGGAAAATTGTTATGCAAAAAAAAGTAAAAGGAAAAATCTGAAAATTGAGAAAAACAAGAAAAAAAACTAGAGGGAGTGTAATAGTCATTTAAGATCGACCATTAGAATACCCTATACCATGTCACAGTTTTGAAAAGTTATGAAACGAATCACTTGTTTAAGGGATTTATGCCTTTTGAGGTGATTTTCGGAACTGGGAATTGTATGGGGACTAGAGGAAACTATGGACCGATTCTTGTAAAAATTTGGTTCAATAATTTCGGAATGTATAAATTTGACACTTTTACAGATTTATACAATTTTAAGTGGTTTTCAGAAGTGCATCAATATGGAAAGTGTCTACACATGGGAGCTACGATTAATTGTGTACCGAACTTCTTGAAATTTGATTCAGTATTCATATCCTACGCCACCATAGGAGGAGGGGGTATCGTGCGTTTTTTCACCGTTTGACTCTTAATCACTTTCTGAGTCGATGTCCTTTGTTCGTTTAAGCATTGCACGTACTATTATTTTTGCTCAAGGACGATGCCTATTGAAAATGGTTATGAAAGGTCCATTATTTCACATAGGCCCCATGCAAATATCCCGCGGAATGGGGCTCTTAGTCCATAAAATTCCTAAATATAAAACGATGTCAACTAAATTTTGCAAAAATATATTCTACAACGATGTTCCAAATTATACAAGGATCGGTCCATTATTTTTCATAGGTCCCATACAACTACCTTTCCAAATATCAACTTGAAACTCGTAAATCGCACATACATGAGGTTATTGCACATACACGAGGGTCAATCCATAAATTTTTCTAACTCCCATGTTCCTTTTTTAAACGCAAAATGTGATCTGAAAAGTATTCACAACATAACATGGACAGACAGATGGACGGACAACGTTACAACTGCTCAGAAAGTGATTCTGACATGAACGATATATTTTAAGACTGAGTCATAGCTTTACTTAATTTCTGCGTTACAAATTTCTATACAAACACATAATACCCTAACCACCAATAAATGTTCGTGTAGGGTATCACTAAGTTTTCATTAAAATTATTAACATGAATTTTAATCAAAATATTTGTTACCACAAAATGTTGTTGTTGCACAACAACAAATTTCCTAAAATAATTTAAAAATTTCTTTCTTTTCTTTCTAAAGTGAAACAAAATTGCCACAAATGATAAATGATTTTTCGGTCATTTTTTATTTATTTCTTTAAGTTTCAATGAATTTTCCTTTTATTTGGTGAATTAAACAATGAAAAAGTGTAAATTTTCTATAAGAGGATTAAATTGTAGTTTTTGCCTCTTTTCATAGTGTCACTATGAAATTTTGTGTAGATTAAATTGTTTTTTATTTAAATAAAACAAATTTTAACAAGTGACAAACTTATTTAATATTTAATAAATTATACTACCCGGAAAAGGAGATAAATACGAAGTAAGAAAAATAATGGAAAAAAAGGAAAACTAAAACTCACATATAAAAATTTAAGTGTAAAGGAGTTTATTTCTAGTTTTATTAAACGAAATACCCGGCAGTTTTGTAAAATGACATGAAAAAATTTTATATTTAATAAAATGACTTTTTGTATACTTTTTAGTATACGAGTGATATGTTAAGGGGACAGAATAATGCCAAATTAACCTTGATAGTTTATATATATTTAAGTGATTTTTCACTTCTTTTATTAATATAATTTAGTACTGATTTGGCAAATTTTTTTAACAAATTTACATTTTTCATAATTTTATAACGGTTAAAACTAAAATAGCGTTTTTTCCTAATTGAGTTCTTGTCTCGTTTAAAAGTTTTATTTATATTTCGGTATTTTTTTATTATTTTAAATTTTCATAACGCATTATTTTCATTTTTGGCATTTTTAAATATTTTTGATTTTTTTGTTGTTTTGGCGTTTTTAGCTTTAATATAATTTTAGCGCTTTTTTTTGCCACAATTTTTATCTTAATTATGTCAAAATATTTATTATCATTTTAGCCTATTTTATATATAATATTTTTGTTTTATCGCTATTTATTTATTTTGTCATTTTAACGTTTTTTTTATTTTCGCGTTTTTTCAATAAATTTAAAATTTTTCAAAATTTTTTTATTGAAAAGACCAAAAGAGTAATTTTTAAGGATTTGATTTCGTTTAAATGCTTTTTGTTTATATTTCAGCATTCTTTTATTATCATTTAAGAATCTTTTTCATATCTTTTTTATTTTTGTTGTTTTAGCGTTTTTAGCTCTTATACTATTTGCAGCATTTTTTATTTTATATATGTTCTCTTAATTAGGTCAAAATATTTATTATAATGTCAGCCTTTTAATATTCAAGGGTAACTTTAAAAAATGCTAAGTTTTTGTTTTAGCGCTTTTTTATTTACGCTTTATTTCGTTTTTAGACGGTGTTATTTTATAATTTTCTTTTGTTCATTTCAACAACATTTTCGCAACTTTTATTAACTCTTTTCTCTTTCTGTTGATTTTTTCTACTAAAAATAGTTTTATTTAAGAATTTTTCGTTTAGCGATTTTTGTCAAGAGTTTATGTTAGCGATTTGAAATTATCAGTTCTAACAATATTTTAGTTATATACCTTTTTGCGCATTATTAAGCACTTTTACAAGTGTATTTATTATTTAAAATAGTTTTAATTACTTCTTAAATATTTTTTCGTTTGTCGATTTTTTCACATTTTAGCGATTTTAAAATTATTATTTTTCTACAATTTTAAATAATTTAAAGTATTTTATTTCCCTGAAAGATACTTTTTCGAATATAAATAATTTTAAACGTCTTTCCATATTAATTTTGCTTTAATACAGTCATTTAGTGTTTTAGCGTTTTTTGCCATATTTAGCGCTTTTTGTGCTTAAGTTTTCGTTTTTTCTTTTCTTTTCTAAAAATTCAAGGGATCTAAAGTTGAGTTGATTTTAAAGAAAATTTTCTTAATCCCTTTATTTATTGGCAGCATAAAACACAACAATAACGTTAATTAATTCCTTAACAAGCGGAACTGTAACCCATAAGCTACCGGATATATTTTGGAGAAAACAAATCATTGATTTTTTTTTAATAACAAAAGCAGGTGGTCGTCACTCTATTGGACGTTCGGTTGCTGGTTTCTTAACAAATTAGAGGTGTTGGCTGGTTAAAAGTTTTAACCCAAAATTTGACTTATGTCTTTTCACCAAAAACACTTAAGATTTTAAATACACACACGTACCTTTGTATGTGTATGTGTGTGTGTACATCCATACACATGTTCATGCGATAAATATACGTGAAAAGAAGCTAAATTAAAAATAGCTTTAAGCTGTCAAATAGATAAACGAGCTGTCGCCTCTCTAAGACGAATCAAGTTATTTTATTTATTTGTTATGGATTTTAGGCTTTTTTTCTGTTTCTTGTCTCTATTTTAATGCTACAAAATAGTCATTTCTATTAAATGACTTCAAACAAATAGTTAACTATTTAGCCAATGTCGTCGTCGGCCCTCTGTCCGTCCACCTATTTGTCTTTGGCAGTTTTAAGGTGCCATAAACAACTTAACATTTGTTTTCTTCGTTTCATGTTATTTTTTGGCAAAATCCTGTTAAAATGACAAATATATGTGAATCAATAATGTTGCATGTTGCAAGTTTAGTGTTGCATAAATACTTAGGTGTTGTTGTTATTGTTGCTTTTATTTTGTTTTTAGTGTCGATATTGTTATTAGTTTGGATTATATATTTTCTATGTAAAATTTATGTAGGAGCCGAAAAAACAGAGACATTTTTCATCGTGCTGAATATTTGTGACACACAAAAAAGGCTCAATTTACAGTAAAATGAAATACCGTTATCAGCAGTCAGGCAGCATTAACTGCTATTGAAGGAGCTGGTTATTGAAATACAACATGAAAGGGCAAATATTTAGCACTTTTTCAAATGTAAGGAAAATTGAGAGCTGAACTCATGTTTTCACTAAAATTTAAAATTTTCATTAAAAATTCAAATTTTCACTTAAAATTCAAATTTTCACTAAAATTTCGAATTTTCACTAAAATTCAAATTTTCACAAAAAATCAAATTTTCACTAAAAATTCAAATTTTCACTAAAAATTCAAATTTTTACTAGAAATTCAAATTTTCACTAAAAATTCTAATTTTCACTAGAAATTCAAATTTTCACTAGAAATTCAAATTTTCACTAGAAATTCAAATTTTCACTAGAAATTCAAATTTTCACTAGAAATTCAAATTTTCACAAAAAATTCAAATTTTCACAAAAAATTCAAATTTTCACTAGAAATTCAAATTTTCACTAGAAATTCAAATTTTCACTAGAAATTCAAATTTTCACTAGAAATTCAAATTTTCACACAAAATTCAAATTTTCACAATAAATTCAAATTTTCACAAAAAATTCAAATTTTCACAAAAAATTCAAATTTTCAATAAAAATTCAAATTTTCACTAAAAATTCAAATTTTCACTAAAATTTAAAATTTTCACTAAAAATTCAAATTTTCACTAGAAATTCAAATTTTCACTAGAAATTCAAATTTTCACTAGAAATTCAAATTTTCACAAAAAATTCAAATTTTCACAAAAAATTCAAATTTTCACAAAAAATTCAAATTTTCACAAAAAATTCAAATTTTCACAAAAAATTCAAATTTTCAATAAAAATTCAAATTTTCACTAAAAATTCAAATTTTCACTAAAAATTCAAATTTTCAATAAAAATTCAAATTTTCACTAAAAATTCAAATTTTCACTAAAATTTAAAATTTTCACTAAAAATTCAAATTTTCACTAGAAATTCAAATTTTCACTAAAAATTCAAATTTTCACTAGAAATTCAAATTTTCACTAAAAATTCAAATTTTCACTAGAAATTCAAATTTTCACTTAAATTTCAAATTTTCTCTAAAATTTCAAATTTTCACTAAAAATTCAAATTTTCACTAAAAATCCAAATTTTCACTAAAAATTCAAATTTTCACTAAAAATCCAAATTTTCACTAAAAATTCAAATTTTCACTAAAAATTTAAATTTTCACTAAAAATTCAAATTTTCACTAAAAATTTAAATTTTCACTAAAAATTCAAATTTTCACTAAAAATTCAAATTTTCACTAAAAATTCAAATTTTCATTAAAAATTTAAATTTTCACTAAAAATTCAAATTTTCACTAACAATTCAAATTTTCATTAAAATTTCAAATTTTCACTAAAAATTCAAATTTTCACTAAAAATTCAAATTTTCACCAAAAATTCAAATTTTCACTAAAAATTCAAATTTTCACTAAAAATTCAAATTTTCACTAAAAATTCAAATTTTCACTAAAAATTCAAATTTTCACTAAAAATTTACATTTTTACGAAAAATGCATATTTTCATTAAAAATTCACATTTCGCTTAAAATTCAATGTTTGCAAAAAATCTATTTTTAGTTTAAAATTTAAAATTTTATTTTCGATTCTTAATCTCCACTGTTAGTTTTTTGGGGCCGAAAGAAAATTTTTTTATTCAAAACAAGAAGCTTTAGCCAAAAGGAATTTTTTCAAGGCAAACTTCATCCGTCTAACGATATTTGTGTGCAGCACTAAATAAAGTATTAAAGCTTTAGAAAAAACAGAATTTTTCAAGTACTCTTACAATCACACATAACCTCACATAACACCTGTTTTATAACCAAGTTAAAAACCATTTATTATATGACACAAACTAAACAAATCTGCCAAGAAATGCAAAAAAAGCAAAAGCGTTAAAATAGCTCGAGGTTATTAAATTAAAAAAATAATAACAAAAAGGAAAAAAAAACATCGACATGGTTTATGAAAATCTGAGGGAGTATATTGCATGCAACATGCATCCATAATATGGAACCAGCAACAATAACAAAAAAAAAAGAAAATTATGAAGAAAAAAGAAATATGTTGAAACGTGCTGGTGTTTAAGACCAAGAAAATAAAAGTAAAAGTGTCAAGGAAGTTATGACATGAATGCTAATGCGTCAACATCAAATCTACTTTCAAAATGAAATTGTAACACAAAAAATAATCCAGTGAAGAAAATATTGCAAAATGACAGCTTATGAAATCTTGTGAAATTCAATTTTATTGAATCAACTTTTTTTCCCACAATTTAATAATTTTATGAACTTTTTTCCTTTAATTTTCATTACAGGATGAGAGTGAGAATATTTATTCACGCTATTATGTACCCGGCTCGGTGACACGTAAAAAGGAAGAGGAATTGGGTTCGCCAACAGCTATTTTGGAAGCAAGAAGACAATATGCTTTACAACAAAGAAAAAATAAAGGTGAGAATTGATGATTAAAAAAAATATAATTTTAAATGTTTTTAAATCGCAGATTTCTAGAATTTAGAATTGAAGATCTTTTCAAATATTTGAAAAAGTGAGTTAGTTTCAATAATTGGCAATCTTATTTCTGATCACAGAATTAAATTACTTTTATCCAACCGTTGCACAATGTGTTCATATCGTTGATTTTGGAAATAAACCTGTAATTTTCGAACCGTTAGAGATAGAGGAATCTGAATTAAATTGTTTTCAAATTGCCGTGGAGAAGTAAAGCTCCTATTTAGTCAGAGGCATAGTCG
The DNA here is from genome assembly GCA_004302925.2 of Cochliomyia hominivorax. Taxonomy (NCBI): domain Eukaryota; kingdom Metazoa; phylum Arthropoda; class Insecta; order Diptera; family Calliphoridae; genus Cochliomyia; species Cochliomyia hominivorax. Next base: position 8,882,835 of record PYHX02000158.1, on the reverse strand, counting down.
GTGACTCTCCAAATCGGGCTTTATATATATGATCGCCAAAAATTCATTTATGAATTGAAATCTCCATCAGAAATGTCTTTACTTGAGCAGGTTATCTTTTTAAGTTTCAGAGATATTAAAGTCGAAATAAGTTTTCAAGCCAATTTACCTTGAGTCTCTTTATGTTAAAAGTCTTCATTAAAGCCTCCAAATTTTTTAAAAGTTTGTTTCAGATTCCATATAAAATTCAGAAAAATATGGATCAAATAACTATATAAATCCGTTAAAAAGTTATATTAACCTGAAGTTTGAATTTGGAAAAGTTTAATTAGAGAATTACAAGACCTTATCTGCTCAGAGGCCTACTCAGTTACCCTTGAAATTTTGTCACCTCTAGTTGATATTTTAAAAATTCACCAAAAATTCATCCTTTTCCCTTATAGTTTCAGAGATATTTTATTATTACACACACTTTATACCCTACACCACCAAAGGTATTTGAGGTATTATCGCTTTGTTCTGATTCTTGTAACATGCAGAAAAAATGGTGTTACACCCATAACGTTTAATTCAGAATCACTTTTGGAGTCGATTTAATGATGTCCGTCCATCTGTCTGTCCGGCTGATTGTCCATGTAAACTTTGTGTTTAATTTACCCAAAAAGGACAAGACGTATTGAAATTGCACATGTTTGGGCCAATATTTCAGGTACCTCCCATACAAATGTTTCTTCCGGAATGGGGTTTTAGGGATACAAAAGTCCTAAATCCTAAATCAATTTGCCAAAATATGCGAGGATCGTTTCATTATTTTCTCATAGGTCCCATAGTAACACCCTTTTAAGGGCAAAAATCTAACAAATATTTGGTGTTGTAATAATAATTGGTCAGATTGAGATAAATATAATCAAAAATAAGTGTGATATATTTACGAGGGTCGGTTCATAATTTCTTGTAGCTTCCATATAACTCTACCAGAAAAATCATTTTAAACCGCATAAATTTAACATAAATCTTAGTGCCGCAATTTTTTGTAACTTCCATTTTTACCGACGATCTGTTTTAGCTCTATTTAGACCTAGTATTTCAAAAATCCGGATTGATAATGGTATTTCCTCTTAAAATTCATATCTTTCCTTTTCCCTCTTAATTTAATTTGTCACTTTTAAATTACTCCCATATTTGGCTTTAAAAAATCCCCCTTTTATCTCTTTTAATTGTTAGTTAGATTTTATTTTTATCTTCTAATCGCTAAATGTATTTTGGCTTCTTTTTTTAATTTTTTTTCTCGTTAAATACAAAAAAAATGTAAAAAATAAAAATAAATTTTCCACAATCTAAAAACCGTTTAAATTCCAACGTTAAATTGTAACATTTGTTGTTGAATGTTATTTGATCCTACCAAAAAAAAAAGGTTCTTGTCATTGTTTTAGCCAATTCTTTTATTCTTTTATTCTTTTATTCTTTTTGCTTTTTTGTTCCATTTATTGTTGTTACTGTTGGCATTTTGTCGAAGTGCTAAATTGTTTTCTGGGTGTTTGATTTTAAAAGAAAAATAAACAGAGAGAAAAAAAACTTACATTTACTTTAACATTGTTGTATGTAAATAACATACAAGGAGTGAGAAGTTTTTGGGGGGTTCTAAAAGCAACTAGAATGACTTTTATTTATTAAGGCAAAAAATAGGTTCAAAACTTGATGCAATATTTTCAGAATAGAGTTTTGACATTAAATTGTGACTCATGACTAACATAGTGACCCTTTAAAATGTCTCCAATGTCTCGATATATCAGTGGAAAGTTTTGTAATCACTCATGATCATAGACATGATATTCTCCATGAAAATTAATCTCCCAATAAAGACCAATATTTTTAGTTTAGACATCTTTTACTTTCTAAAATCATTAGGACTCTTAACGCTAGCAAACAATTTGCTATATATTAAGTGCAGATTTTCACTTTTTTGTACCCTTCACCATCAGAAGTGATAAAGGTGAGCATACTTAGCAAGTCATTTCGTGTGTAACACCAATAAGGAATCATCAAAAACCCCATTAAGTACTCTTGCAAAAAACCAAAATCTGAGTCCTTCAGTCCTTATATCTATTACTCTCTCTCTCTCTTACTGCCACACTCACATCCTAATTTAATGTCTGAGCTCAGAGAAATTTGACACAGTTATTAGTAATTGTCCTGAGAAGTTTCCAATTTATAACCAACAAAATCGGTTTGGTTCTAAAATTTCCGAGACCCGAATTTTGATACAAGTAGCTCGATAATTTTAATATGCTTCTCCCTAACGGATTTATTCTGATTTGAAAAAATTGAGCATTTCTATTCTTTCCAAGATTTGGAAAAGCCCTTAATGGGGATTGGTCCCATACGTTAAAATTCCCTTCTACCCAGAATTACTCCTTTAGTTAATAAACAATTTCTGTCCTTCCTTTTTTATTATGTAAGTTAAGGGAAGACCCTAATAAAACTGCGAAGCCATAAAAAAATAAAAGGACTAGAAAGGTAATAAGTTAAGTAAAAATCGATTCAAAATATTTTCCTCAGCTAAATTATCAATGTCTGTTCTTCCATCTAATTGGGTGCATATAAATAATCTTTTCACATAGAGACTTTTGTCCGGTTCGAGGGGCCAAACAATCTGAAAAGTTTTAAAGTCTGATTTTCATGATAATAAAATTTCTGTAAGGATATATAGAATGTTTTGAATATATTCTCTTCAGATATTAGAATCAAAATAAAGATTTTAATCCTAATTTATATTACGCAACATGTATAAATTTTTGATACCGTTAATCCATTTGAAAGGACCAAAAAACCTCAAAAGTTTTGAAATTAGGAAATTATATTTAAAATTCCATAAGAATATATTAAAAATTCTGATAAACCCACCAAATAGGTTGGTCTGACAAGTGGGCGTTACAAGATTTTTTGAAATCCCACTTTTCCAGTTAGAATGACAAAAAAGTGCGTAACCTTATTCATGATATTTTAACTTCTGAAAGAATATAATAATCGAATCAAAATAAAGTTTTTACAATACATACATTTTACAGTTAATCCGGTTCGAAGGATCACAAAATCTCAAAAGTTATGAAATCTAAACGTTATGTTTGTGTTTGAATATATTAAAATCTTCAGATAAATATTTTTAGAAAAATACTTGTTTAGAATCAAAATATACTGTTTTAATTATTTATAACCTACAAAAAGTAAACATTTTGGTGCCATTAATTCAGTTCGAATGACCATAAAATCGCAAAAATTATGTTATCTAAATATTAGACATAAAAACGATATTTAAACTTTCGTAAAATCATATTAAAAATCTCCTATAAATACTTTTTAAAAAGAGCGGCCTATAGAAATATTTTTTAATCCCTTTTTTCCGGTTCGAAGGACCATAACCTAAAAAAGTTACATAAACTAAACTCCAAATATTTTGAAAAAAAATATAAATTTCATATTTGATTAAATATCTTTTCCATTTCGCCTAAAAACTTTTGGATCCAAGTCTAAAATATTTACAAATAAAGTTAACACTACATACGTTCAACACGACGACAACATACTGGCATTTTTTCAACATACATTCACTGCATTTGTTAAGGACCATTTTTTATTAAAAACAACAAAAAAAACGTTGGACATCGTACGTACATGAGACAGAAATCGTAAATATTGCATAAGAGAAGACAAGAAATGATAGTAAAAAACAATTAAAACCGTTATATTCATTTAAGACGAATTTGATACACTCATTCCCAATATATTCTATAAATCCGAAGGACCAAAATAATTTCACATTTAAAGGTTTAATCTCAAATTAAGTTCAAAACTTTTGATCCATTTTGGAAGAGACAAAATGACATTCGAATTTATTTTTCCATTAAATTGTCTCTCATGAAGAAGTTTATCTGAACAGTTCATGTAAAAGTTAATGTTGGCTGATCAAATAGATCCATTGGTAGTTCTATATTGGTGTTTGCCAACATAACAAATCTAGTCTGGACCTCATTAAGTGTATAGTGACTTTAAAGATGGAGTTCATAAGGTATTGACCTCAAACTTCGAAATTCATAAACTTAACACCTTGAAAAGAGATAAAAATCCCTCATATAACCTCATAGACTTCCCAAGATTTCGTCATATATGTTCCAAACACTATAAACATTTCAAAATACTCTCCAACGTCTTCTTGGACCTGAAGTACTACACAAAGCAGCGTAAACAAATGTTGCAACTCTCAATAAACAAAATGTACTTGAAACTGTATAAAGAACCAATGTAAACAGTGAAAACTATTAAAGGAGGACCCTTTTTATCATAAAACTGATCGCCTGATTTTAACAAGTCTTCACTGTTCTCTAAATGTCAACACCTACATGGAGACTCACACACACTAAAGCAATATTTTTCATTTTTATTCTCTGTTTTTTTATGATGGCAGCAGGGACATTGTGTAACACCTTTTTTAAGTTGGAATACATCCTTTGGATTTTTGTTGTTGTTGTTTTGTAGCAATTTTTTTCATTACATTTTTTCTCTATATCTCTTCTTTTCTAACCAAAAATCCTCTGGAGTGCAATGCTTTTTTTAATATGCTTTTGTGCGCTTTACTAGAAAGAGAGGTAAATGAGGACTTGCTAGAGCAAATGGAGCAGTAAGGGGAATAATTTAAGATCAAGAAGAGTAAATTATATATCCTTTCCAAGATTCCAAACAAGTTAAATCAGTTTAGTAGAAACAACTTATAGACCGATATCTGAGAACTTTAATATTATGGTCAAATCTATGTAGAAAGCAGAACCATGTTTCAAGAATTTCCCTAAAGAAAAATTTGAATCGGTTGGGAAATACATAACCTGTAAATGACAATTTGGACCTGAAGGTTAAAGTTCACAATGTTTTTCGTTAGGAGCAAAGTAGTGGTTATTTATATTCTACAACTGTACAACTCTTTGCAAGCGATTGCTTGTGCAGGGTATAAAAAAATTCTGTAAAGACGAATATTTTTGTGAGATATACTAAAGAGTGAGTTCGAATAAATCTTAACACACCTGAACTACAAAAATGTTTTCAAAAACTCTCCAAATTGATTTTGAAACAGTTATTAAATGGAGTAAGGAGAAAAAAGAAGGTCCATATGATAATAGAATGATCACAAGCAAACAATTAAAAGCATATGAAATAAAGTGCCTTAAAGAGATCTGATAGAAATGTAGCGGATTTAGGTCAATTATCATATTATAACTAAACTTTAATACCTAATTCAGACAGGTAGTTTTAACGATATGGCTTTTGTCTACGTTATAGTTCCCTTGTGATCATGTGAATCGATTTGAAGTTATTCTGATGCCACCAAATTAAAAGTATTATATTCGGACTCGATGTTTATTTGACCAGTTTACTGGGATCCATTGTTCATTACCTATAATCGCCATCTTTGTTGTAAACTTACTTCGGCCGACCTTCTCTCCTTGTCGTTTGCGTTAAAATTTTCACGATAGAATAGTTGTTGTTGTAATAGATCGGTTGTAACTGATAATTTTTCTTAGGGTAAAAATTTTACTCTGATACAGCTGTGGCTTGGTTTATAATCTTTGGTCGAGTGTAACTCGGGTCGTTCCGGATAACGATCCAATTGTCTTGAGAACGGCGTTTTAATAATGTAAACCATCGTTTAGAAGATTTTTGAGTTAATGGATCGTGGAAGAAAATTTCTAAAATTTATGAATTAAAAGTTAAAAGTTATAGAAGGCGTTTCGGACCTCCCCGAAAAACATCCATGCACAATAATAAGGAATCATTTATAACCTCATGAGATATATATTCCTAGATTAAATCATAATCTTAGTCCATTTTAAATTAGAGTGTCTCTTTTCGGTTCACTCACTTATCGTTGTCCGGTCCGATGAAGTTTGCTTTATAGGAATGCTATAGACCGATATCTGAAAACAATCCAAAGTGTTTCAAGTGAAAAAGTTCTTAATTTTTTTTAAGAGAAGATAATAATGAGTCCATATTTCATTGTGGTAGAAATATTTTGGGATGATTCCAATACAAGCGATGACCACTGCAGAGATATTGTTTTTTTTTTTTTGAATAGAAAATCAAGGAGCACAAAAACATATTTGAAAATACTGAATAATTTAAATAAAGAGGAGCAAACGGTTCCAAAAAGTGACTGCAAAACGATTAAGTCCCTTTGTGACAAAGTGACCTAACAAATGATGTGGTAAATAAAGTAAAAAGATGTTAATTATTTCTGTGATCTACAAAATTGTTTTTTTTTTTTTTTAAATTATTGAATTTTACATAATTTGAATATTTCTCCCTCTCACCCCTTAAACAATTCTAAACTAATATCATTTATCACTCTCAAACCCATCACGAGTATTTTAGTTTTTTATTTTTAATTTTTATATTTTTCTCTTTTCCCTTTTCCAGCTTTGGCCAGCGCACATCATCGTCGTATTGTTACAGAGGGTTCTTGCCGTTTGCCACAACCGCGAGTGGAACGTATACGTCGAGACTCTTGGAAAATTTATACACCCCATTGTACGATATTACATCGTTGTGCTGATGATGCCGGCTGTTGTCCCAGTGAACGTCAGACTTGTGCACCAAAACGCACTAAAGAAGTCGATTTATACTTTTTTGTAAGTAAACAAAATTTTTTTTCTCATTTTGTTTGTCTTCTCTTCTTTTTGGTCATCTTTTTCTTAACATTTTAGTAGTTAGTTTTTGTTGTTGTTGTATGAAGAAAATTTACCTTTATTTTTCTGTCTGCTTTAAAAAAAAAGTTGTAACTTTCAGTTAATTTTTTATTTGTATACCCTACACCATTATGGGTGGTAATTTTTTAAGCATAACGCTGGTCTTGTGATCACTTTCGGAGTTTATTTAATGATGTCCGTCCGTTTGGTCGGCTGACTGGCCGTCCATGTAAACCTTTTGAACAAAATTCAGGCTGCAGTTCAAAAGATCTTAATTAAATTTGGCACGTGGCATTATTTGGCTCAAAGACGATGCCCATTGAAATTGGTGAGGATGGTCCAATGTTCCTTCCGGAAAAAGGATTTAAAGCCGCAAAATTCCTGAATATAAAGCGATTTTAATGAAATTTGCACAAATTTATCAATGTGCCAAGTTATACGAGTTATCGGTCCAATATTTGTCATAGGTCCCATACAACTTAAGGACTTAAATCTCACATATACGTTGGTATTGCAATAAGATAAAATGTTTCAATCACGACAAATATAAGCAAAAATCGATGTGCGAAACTCAACGATCTTGAATCTGTGGGCGGTCCCATGTAACGCCCACAAAAAATATCTTTTTATAACGCACTAATTCCACATGGATGTTAGTACCAGTATAATACACTACAATTAAAACAATACCTACGAGGGTGGTTCATTAATTTTTGGTAGCTAACACTTAGTAGGGTATTAAATAGTCGAACTTGACCGACTATAAATTCTTACTTGTTTTTTGTTGCTTTTTTCCCAATTTTACCTTAAAAGAGCTTTCGAGATTTTGTTTTGCCAGATTTTATTTCAATATAGTTTTTTTTGTTTGTTAACGTCTAAATGACTTGTAATGAGGTCAACTGTTTGCAAAACTATTGTTGTTGTTGTTGCTATTGCTGTTGAATACAATTGTTGCAAGAAGGTGGTCTCTTGGTCGGTCGCTTGAATCGAGTTGTTCAATTTGATTCGAATTTAGTTCAGTTCAATTGAGTTGTTATTCTTCATCATCATCGACGTCCTCATCGTCATCGTCATCGCCATCGTCGTCTTTATCGTCATTGAGTATTTTGTTAAAGTACATTTGATTACATTTGAATTTATTTTGGGGTTTCCTTTTACACTGATTGTTACAAATTAAAGGTTTTTTTCTCCTTTTTGATTTTTTATTTTTATTTTTCCTCTTATTTTCCTCATTTGTAACTTTTATTAAGCCAAATATGTATTTAAGAGTCGAATAGAAGAGTTTTGCTTGTTAAGCCAAACAACAATCGAATGGACTCTTGAGATAAAGAAATATCTATCAATTTGTTGTTGTCGATATCTGGTGTTTTGGGGGCTTTAATGGCTAAAAGTTAATTTAAGTTTTGGAATTAAGTTTTGTTCGCAATTAGTGTTGAGAACTTTGTTATTCGAGAAATAAATTTTATTTTGCAAATCGTAAAAATAACATGTTACATAATTGAAAGGTACTTCGGCTTAAGGGAAAATATTTTTTTAAGATTAATGAAGTCAAGAAAGAGACATTTGAGGAGAATAAATAGACCCTAAAGGGAGTAATGACTTTTAGAAAAAAATATTAATTAACGTAAAAGCAACAGTTAATAAAAAGATTTAGAGCCAATTTCCAAAATTTAATTGCTATTCTCTAATAGTAGTCATAATGCAATAACGGTCCACAAATTATGTTAAAATATTAATAACTGTGGGCGTGGCAGGCTTTAAACACAATTACTTCATTTCTTTAATGCTTGATTTTTGTAAAGGCGATCAGAAGTTAATTAATTAAGAAAATAATTAAGATAATTAGCTAAAATGTATCAGTAATATTCATACGATATTAATCTTTAAGTAACGGTATAATTCATATCTGCACCATTATTAACTGTTTTATTATTGAATATTCTTTCGAGCACTAAATTTTCTACAAATTTTTAATTTTATTGAAACAAAAGTTTTTAGAGTCAAATGAAAATTACAAAAATCGAATATCGGATGGCAGATAAAATTGTCCTCTTTAAATATATATATATATATATATATATATATATATATATATATATATATATATATATATATATATATATATATATATATATATATATATATATATATATATATATATATATATATATATATATATATATATATATATATATATATATATATGAATGTATGAATGTATGTATGTATGTATGTATGTATGTATGTATGTATGTATGTATGTATGTATGTATTTATGTATGAATGTATGTATGTATTTATGTATGTGTGAATGTATGAATGAATGTATGTATGTATGTATGTATGTATGTATGTATGTATGTATGTATGTATGTATTTATGTATGAATGTATGTATTTATGTATGTATGTATATATGTATGTATGTATGTATGTATGTATGTATGTATGTATGTATGTATGTAATTTGTATGTACATATGTATGTATGTATGTATTTATGTATGAATGTATTTATGTATGAATGTATGTATGTATGTATGTATGTATGTATGTATGTAGGTTTGTATGTATGTATGTATGTATGTATGTATGTATGTATGTATGTATGTATGTTTGTATGTATTTATCTATGAATGTATGTATTTATACATGAATGTATGTATGTATGTATGTATGTATGTATGTATGTCCGTATGTATTTATGTATGAATGAATGTATGTATGTAAGTATGTATGTATGTATGTTCATTTGTATATATGTATGTATTCATGTATGAATGTATGCATGTATATATGTATGTATGTATGTACGTATGTATGTATATATGTATGTATGTACGTTTGTATGTAACCTATAGACTCTAAAACTGCTGGGCAAAATTTGATGAAATTTTCACAAAATGATCCCAAAATAGCCGAAAGTAACATAGGCTATGAAAAATGCCGATAGGACTAGGGGAAGACGTACACACCCCCTTACAAATTGATTGTTAAATATCTAATGAACTATAACAGCGATGGTTCACAAATTTTGTCCGAACAACTTTTTAAAAAAATTCTTTTACTGAATAAAGCGTAGGACAGATAAGAACAGGGTAAAGGGTATCGCCCATACAAAACCCAAGCATTTTTTTGTCAACACGAAATTTGCCGGATCTGCTAGTAATTAATAAAACCTTGTTAGTGTAAAACGTCGTTCCAAATTTTATGAGGATCGTTTTATAAATTCTTCATAGGACCTATTTTTATGAAATCCTTGGATTTTCCTGTTTTAATAATATGAACTTATTGTTATCGCAATATAATGTTGTGGAAGTGATTATTTTTAATTTAAATCCCGGAAGAAAATTCTACCTGGGTCGCGAAAAAATTTTAAATTTCCTTTCAAAGAATACAGTATTTTAAAGGTTAAGAAATATTGGAAAATCGATTCCACATCAAATTTTAGCGATATTTTAACAGTTGTGACGATTTTTTGTCATTTCAGCGATTTTTCACATTCTGTCAACCTTATATCGGCTTAAGAACAAGATCAGAACAGAACAATATCAAATATGGAAATAAAAATTGCCATGATTTTTTTTTTTTGGGAAAACTTTATGTCATTTGCACTGTATTGTTCACTGTATGAAGGTTTTTGGCAATTAAGCGATTATTCATATTGTGTCGACACCACAGTTTTTTTTAATAAAAACTGTGTCCTTAAGCATTTAAGAATTAATTTTGCTAGTGGTGACGTTTTTTATGAGATCTTTCTCAAATTACTTTTATTCTGAACATTTCTTTTTCTACGTTTAAGCGATTTTTTACAGTTTTAGCGATTTTATGTTATCTTAAAAATATATTATAATATAAAATCTATAACATTACGAAAATGAGTTCAAATTTTTTTTTTTAAATTTACAGATTTAGCGATTCACTTTTTTAGTTTTTACGAAGTATTTTTGCTTTAAAGCGATTTTTTGTCATTTAAGCCTTTTTTTGCATTCTGTCATTTTTAAAGTCTGTTGCATATGAGTTCACGTTTTGGAAATTTGTCTTATTAAAGTGACTTTATGACAAATGCTAATAATTATTTTTTATGTGAAGAGTGAGACAGAAAAAATCTTAAAGCATAATCAGTTTTATTTAAAATCATTGATCAAATGGAATGACCAAATGGAACTACTTTGTAAAATTAAAAAAATAATAAAATTAAATTTTTAGTCCTACAAAAAATTTGGTTATAGAATAAATGATCTGAGTTGAAAATCTTCCGAAATATCTGTTAAGAAAAATTGTTGAAAATACCGAGAGACCATCATGCCTCTGGATATTTAAGCTTTCCGTCTTAAAAGTTACTAAAGGAATAATATGAAATATTTGTATAAAAAGGAGGTTGATCTCATATATTGCCCGCAACTAAGAACTGTGTACTGAGATCTTGCTAAAAGAGATCTAAAGAGCACAAAAACGATGTCCGAAAATGTTATAAAATTAACATAAGCGAAATGGTTCAAAAAAAGTGAGTGTGAGCGTTACCACCTTAAGGTCCACTAAACCCTGAGCAATAGTAATATTTTTCTATGATCAAAAAAAGGACTTTAATTTTATAAAAAAAAATCAAATTTCTTAAATTTACCGTTTCCACGTTAACGAATTTTAAAGCCTTAAATTTTTTTCGGTCTCCTTTTTTTTGGAAATATTTTACAAAATTAATCTAAAATGTCCTCCAGTCATTACGAAATGTTGTTCAAATTATAGAATTCTGAATTTGACAAATCATTTTAAAATTCCATCATTTCCACATGTGTGAATGTGTGTGTGTGTGTCCCCTTATAATTAATATCCCCCAAAAAAATTCCTCAAAGAGAATTAAATTTAAAAATATTTGTCCATTTATTTGAAGCTTTCGAAAAAAATTATATTTTGTTTGGTCAAATATTAAAGCCACATGGAACTTTGTAAAGGTTTTCTGGTGGTAAAAAGCCTCAAGCATGACTGATGTTTACATCTGTGAGACAAATATTTAACAATTCCTGTTCAAATACTAAAACCCAAAAAAAAAGTGGGAAAAAATAACGAAAATGGTTAAAAAGAGGAGAAAAATAGAAACAATAATAATCCTTTTGATGGTGCGTGGGAATCTGCCATAAACTAAAAATATGACAGTTTATAATAACGCCAACAGTTATAAATACAAATACAACAACTGCTGCAACAATAAGTTAGTTTGGGAATAAAAACATTGAATTTGGAGTCTGAAAATTGCAATATTTTGCATCAGAGAGTGCGACACAAAAAATATTATTATACAATCAATTTTATTCAATTTTAGTCAACATCGAATCCAACGATTCCAAATGCTTCTTTCAGTAAAATAAAATTTATTTCAATTCGTTTTTTTTTCTTTCAACATTTTGAACGAAAGAAATTGAAAATCTATTGAGGGACAACAAAAACATAAAAAGTATTTTGTAATTTGAATTTGTTCATTGTTGCAAATAGAGAGAGAGAGAAAGAAAGAGAAAATCGGAGAAAGAATATAAATAAGTTTTAAATGTTGTAAAGTTTATTATGAATGATTTTTTTTCTGTTGCTGTTGCTGAATGGAAGTATTTAATGCCCACAGGTGCAACAAAAGAAATTTAAATTTGTTGCATCATCAACATCGATTTCAACAGGAGAGGGAGAGATATTGAAAACGAAATTTATGAACGGTGGGATTAATTTACTGAAATTGAAATATGTAATATTTACCCGTGATTCCAAGTAGCATAGAGCCTTAACAAAACTCACTGTTGGTGTTTATTATTCAGAATTTTAATTTCAATTAAATAGATGATGTTTGGTTTGTCCTCTACAGTTACATATAAGAATGGTACAGCTGCCATTAGTACAGCTGCCATAATCCGTTATCTTTAAATTGAACAATTTGTCTTTATTTCCATTTTCAGTTTAAGGTTGCATTAAATGTTATTCTATAGCATTTTTCTACTGAAACGATTTTGCTAATTTTAATTTTAGCACTCTGATCCAGAAAACTGGTTCATTTAATTCGTACCATTAATGTGGTGGTGAGGGTACCAAGATGGTAGGATGGATGGAAGTACCAAGCTTCGACTTTGATTTGATGTAAGAAGAAATATGTGCTGTAAAATTTAATCCCTCCTTTTTTTACTCTTTTGTTTCGAATAAGTAATTTTCAGTTGCCAGAGTACAGCTGCCATATTTTGTCTCAATTCTATTCAATGTAGCAATATACGAAACTCTTTTCAATATTCATTCAATTATTTTGGACTTTTAAATAACAAGTTGGCATCAGGTTTACTGATCGTGTCTTCTTGGTATTCTGATAGCGGATCTTTGGCTTCCGTCAAATATCTTTGGAAGTTAAATATTTAAGTTTATAAAGTCAAAATCCTTTCTAAAAAATGTTGCAATCAAATTACTCGTGATTCATTGAAGATGTTTAAAATGATTGAAAGGCTGCAGTTGCAGATGCAAATGAACTTCGTTATGATGTAAGAATGAATTTGCATTCAAAATTCTTATGTGTGAATTTGATAAGATTTTCATTGTGTTTTAGGAGTCCAGTTTGACCACTCTCATTTGACAGTATTTAGCTTTCTAAAAATACCCAACTTATTTCCTACTGTTCCGATAAAACATGAGCTGATTTTCTAATACTTTTCTCCTCTTTGCTCCTCCAACATAGTTTTTTTTTCTTTAAATAATAAAGTTCGCAGTAATAAGGTTCATTTATCCACCATATCGGTTTAACACTTTACAGCATTTACAGACATTTGTCAGGATTTCATTTTGAGCACCAAACAAATCCATTGACATCGAAATCAAAGAGGGTGCAAAAAACTGAAGAAGAGAAGGAAAAAAAACAGATCCCACAAAACTACTAAAAACATAAAAAAGAAGTCACTTACAAATGCAAGTGCTTTTTTCCAACACCCGATTTGCGTTAAATGTGGGAGTGAAAATAAATCGTAAAAAAATATAAAAGTGCAAATGATTTCTCAATATTATATTGATATGACAAAGACTTTAGGAGATGTATGATATTTTTAGGAAAACAAAAAGAGAAATGGGGGAAAATTATTAGACAGGTAACAATTTAAAGAAAGAAAAATATGATATGAAATATGAATATTTCACGAAGAAAAAGATGATTCACTTAAAAAAGTTTCTGTACCCCCCTAATTTTGAACGGCAAACATTCATTCATTCAAATCCATTCTTTCATGCAATAGTACGTGTATAATATGTCAACTTGTGCATAATATTGCACTTGTTCCTTTTTATGCACACACACATACTCTCCCCCTCTCTCAGTCACTCTCTTTCTCTCTTTACACTTATCTACGTGTATTTTTCATTCATTGCAATTTACAACTACATTGTGTATTCTGTATGTGTGTCTGTATGTGTTTATTATCATTGCAAAAGCTTTGCAATGATATGTATAGAAAAAAATGCAAGAACGCAATAAAAATGACAAAAAATCGTCACGAATCCTTTTGGCATTGCAGCGTCAATTTGTTTCACTATATTTTCGATTTTTTTCTCAGATTTTTTTTATTTCGTTGTTGCTTTAACAAATCGAAATTGTACGTCTATAACGACAACCAAATGCATCCATTCAATGTAATCGAATTACAATGATATTGACATTAAGTGCGATTGTGTTTTTCAGCTTAACAATGCAAAAATTTTCAGAAATAAAATCTCTTTTTAATTTTTCTATTTTATTAAATCAGAGATTTTTTCTTGTTTATTTGAAAACGTTTTTAAATTCATTTTTAGATAAAATTGAGAAAAAATGGTGGAGAGAATTTAAAAATGACACAATTTGTAAAGGGGGGGAGGGAGTAATGTCATTTTATAGACAGAACATTCGAATCTCTCAGATCGAAGAAGGCGATCAAATTATTAGGAAATACAATTAAAGTTCTTTTCGCCAGAAGCCTTAATACAAAAGTCGAAAGACGAAAATTTAATTTCATTAAGGTGCCTTCAGAATGTTTATTGTTAAGCAGATCGTGATGCAAAGTTTTTACTCCGTGATTAAAGGCATTTTATCTGAGTAAATCGTATCTGGATGCGTCTAAGGGAATAGAAGTATTTAACTCGTAGACCAGTTTAGTTATCGATAAAGGTACCCAGATAAATCGTAATCATATTGATCAAATAAATTTAGCTTTTTCCTCTTCGGATTGTAAATTAACAATCGAAATACAAAGCACATATCTGGACAAATAGTATCTAGATATGCCTCAGATATAATAAAATCTGAAGTATATTAATTGGTTTCCCAGAAAATGCTTTAACGCTGCTGACAGCTTTTCAAAGTATTTGGTTTATGGAAACGAGAAAGTTCCCATTTTAATACAATTAAAAGTCTTTTTAGAATCTCTAAAAAACTTTTGAGAGACAAGTCTGTTTCTGTCGTATTTACCGAGGCATAGAACCTCAAAAAATATCTCTACTCTAAGCTTACTCCTTCTGTTTTCCTCTACTCCTTTTGCTTTCGATTGTATCCATCTCTATCTGCCTTCGAAGAGCATGCTATAGTCATTTCATTATTCTCTTTTTCGAACGCTCTAGACCAGAATGCACATAAAACTGTGGAACATTTCGCAACGATTCAAGTATCCCATCCTATATTGAAGACCAAGGATTGAGGTACTTTCTTAAATACCATGAGCAGAAATTGGCTGATTTATAAATTTATTTTTGTTGACTTCCAATTTTGTGTCTTTAATTCTGTTACTCCACTGTCAGCGTTACATTTTCTAAGATTGAGCGAGGACAGGAGAAATGGAGATGCTTAAGGAAACTTTTAATTTTCTAGACAAATGTCATATAATAGAGGACTCTTCCAAAAAATGTCTGCTTGCTCTAATAGCTTACCAAAGTACTGGAACCGGAACAAAATGTTATATAAATTATACGACTGCTGAAAAATATATCTGATTAGATCGATTTGGATGTTGTTGTATATGGCTGAGTGAAAAACGAATCTTTTATCCATCTGTTTACATGTAATTGATCGAGTCGCAGCTAGATATCGTATTAATTCGCCGATTATTAACTGGGAGAAAAAATTCCAAATTGTATATATAGTAAGATCACATTTGAACGTTGTAACAATTAGCCGATTGAGAATTAAGGATTTCATCTGGATCGATCAACAGTCGAAGCATTTGGCGTTGTAGATTATATTTATATATTGTTATGTAACGTTGTATTATAACTTACGTCAGCTGATAGCTGAATTAAGATATCAGTAGTGGCGATATAGGACCACACCTCCCAAACAAACATACAACTTATTTCGAAGGATCTTATTAGGACGTTTAAGCGGTTAAGAACATCGCAGTCATCTCGTGGGATTATATTCATGTTATCATCTATGTGATCATATCTTTAAAACTTCTCGAAACTAAACCAATTAAGATCTTATATACTTTGAAGGTGGTTGAATCACTTGTCACCACAGATTCCAGGTACAATATTTTTCCATATTTTTTATCAGAAAAACGTTAAAAAAACATAGTTTCTTTGAAAGCAATCCTGTCTTTGTCTTGATCATGTCTATATTACTGGAACCAGGTAAAATCCTCTTAATTATTCTTTTTAAGAACAATCAATTCCTTGGAACCGCTTTGGTTGTAACCTAATTTTTGAATTTTTTAATTCTTTCTAAATAATTTCGTCCTTTTAGCATCACAAAGGTCAAATTCTCCTGATATTTTAATTATCGAAAATATAAGCAATTTTATAGCATTTTCTTGCCTGCACTGGGAAATTTGTTAAAAAAATTCTTCCTGTTTTAGTCTTTCGCAGATAAAGGAAAAACAACAAATATTTTATCTTTTTCCTCCTCCAAAAAAAATAAAGAAATATTGTTACTTGTCCAACATTTTATCTATTTTCGCAATAAATATAAATATTTCAATACATTTCATTATCTTTCGATTTGATTTGAAATTGATAAAAAGCAATAAAATTGTAAAAATTTAATTTCGAATAAAAAAACAAAAACAAATAAAAAGTTAAATTATTTTTATTTTTTATTATTTTTTTATATAAAATATGAAAAAAATACCATAAATAGACAGACAGACAGACAGATAGACAGACATATAGACTCCAAACAGATAAAACTATAATTTACCGCAAAACAACAACAACAATAACAAAAAAGAATTGGAAAATAAAGTTAAATAAAAAGTCAAAAGTGAATTTGTTCAGACAGAAGGTGGCAAATCAATATATTTTCCATAAATTCAGTTATTTTGAATAAATAATTTTAAACTATAAACTTATACGATATTAACTGAAAAATAAACATAGAGATACAAACACATATACACATACATATACACACATATATATAGATATGCAATAGTTAAATATCGAAACTTGATTGGCACTCGTAACGGAAGATACGATTTCATATATTTTTACATACTGACTTTGACACGACATTTGGTAAAAAAAAAACAATAAATGTAAATAAATATTACAAACGGTAAATACATTTGTACACAGAGAGAAAAGAAAATGAAATTTGTGTTGATGTTTCAGATTTTCACAAAAAAAAAACACTTTAACATTTCACTTAAATTTAAAATTTTCATTAAAATTTCAAATTTACACTAGTTTTTAATCTGATCTCTAGAATACTAACTAGTCAAGAGAAAAGACTATAAACTAGTCTATAGCTGAGACTATCATCTAGTCTATAGCTGAGACTATCATCTAGTCTATAGCTGAGACTATCATCTAGTCTATAGCGGAGACTATAAACTAGTCTATAGCTGAGACTATAAACTAGTCTATAGCTGAGACTAAAAACAAGTTTATAGATTACTTCTACTCTACAGTTGACACTACCAATTTTTGTTCTGTGTATTGAAATGTTTGGGGTAACCAGGTAGTATGTAATACCTGTAACTAACTATGTAGTTAAATATACTAAAAATTTTCGAAACAAAAAAAAAATACTGGGAATACTGACGGACATGTCTTAGGTGAATGGTAAAATGCATTGAGTGGGTGGTATTGAACTTGCGGTTACGACTAAATCATAGATTATGACCAAAAGCAAAACACCTTTAAGTTGTTGTGTTCCTGTTGTTGACTCTTAAATGTTGTTTGTGGTATCTCTGTTTTTTTTTTTTTGCAGGTGACTAATGTTGTTTAACGATCTGTGGCGGTGTATGTGTGTGTGTGAGTGTGTTAGTTTTAGACCTTCTTGAGACGTTTTAATGCAAAAAATAAGAGATGAAGGAAAAAACACTTGTAATGTATTGTTGTCGGGATTAAAGGCAAATAACCAACCAGGCAGCCTTTAAGACGGACAGATAGACAGTCGGTTTGCATTATTCAATGTTTTAATATTTAACTATTTATATGTTAATTTATAATCGTGCTCGTTAGTTTTTTTGTTTTTGTGTTTTTTGTTGAATTTTGTATCTCTAATGGAAATGTGTAACATTAAACGTAATAGTTGGCCACCATCTCAATATGTAATAGATAATTTTTTTATATTAATGCATACAAAAAGACTAAAAAAAGCTAAAACTGTAATAAGCTTAATGTTTTAGCAATTTACAGTTTTGTTTAACGTTTGTTTTCCATTTTTTTCTTTTTTATTTTCTGTCTTAAAATTTTCAAATTTTTCTTTTGCAATTTGTTATATTGATTGGTGGTTCGAATTTTGAAGGATTTAATTATTGATCATTTAGCAGTCAACACGTTAAGCTTGTTCACCAATATAGCAGTCTGGCACTGTTGGCATATAACTGCAACTCTTGTTAATATATTTTCCATGAGTTTTTCGCTTTTCAATCGGGTGAAAGTAGTTGAGTTTCAATTAATGTTGATAGAAAAACTACAATTTCATATAAATAAATAAATAAAGCAAAAAAAAGAAAACTCTATTTCAACTATATTTATGTAATTGAAAGACCACATATCATATTGTAATCCTTTAGATAACAATAATTCATATTCAGATTCATATTTCAAAGATTTGCAAATGTGAAAATTATATAATTCATTTGACTTCATATACACATGCACATAAGAGTTTTCGTCCGCCCCCCCCTTTCCATTACCCCTTAGAAACAACAGGTTAACATTTAAAAAGGTTTAATGACAACAACAGGAAATTTACATTACAACACAAATCCAATTTCCAGATCCTATTTGCCATACATAATAATTCTTATAAACATAAGGGTTGCAGGAAGTATTAACTCCTTTTTATGTTACACACACACACACGTACATCTTTTATATCTCTTAAATACCAAATTTATTAACTCAACTACTGTTTTCTTAAGCCTCTTTTTTTCACACAATTCTTTCTCCCCTAAAATATTTTTCTCACAAGTCTTTAGTAATAAACTAAGTGCTTGTAAAAGTTCACTGAACTGCTAAAATCTTTACAAAAACCCAAGAAAAGAAGAAATTTTCCTCTTTTCTCTGATTTTTTCCCAAAAAAAAAAAAAAAATCCGACAAGTTTTATTTCTAGAGGTTTCTCAAGGTAGAAATTAGCTCATGTTATGTCAGCATCAAACATTCAAACAAACGAACAAATGTAATGGAGAAAAAAAAACAAGAATCTATAAAATTTACAACTACACTTACATAAATGCATTCTCATACATTGAAACATGCACGCATACTAATAATAAAGTAGAACATTTTATGCCACTACATGGTTACATGATTTTGCCTTTACATTACAATTTTATACACACAGACACACTTATAAACACATAAATATTTACACATACATGTGTAATGTATGTAAAGAGTTCGTTATTAGTTTTAGATTTTTTTTAGAACATTTTGTTAACTTTTATCGGATTCTTCGCATTTACCAGAACCTCAACTCGGATAGTTAATTCTATAGGACTATATCTACGGTGCATAGACCATAATTTAGACTTCAAAACTATACTTTAATCGAGGTCAAATATAGACCTATAAACTAGAGCTGTGCTCCTGTTGAAAAATCTGAAACTGTGAAGTTACAACCAAGGTGGATGTATATTGTAAACTAGACTTAATCGGAACTTAAAAAAAACTGAACGAAAATCTTCACTAAGAATAATTCTAAACATGAGTCTATAAAACAGACTACAGTTGAGACCGAAAAGCAGTCAAATAGTCTAACTTCTCTATAATAGAGACTATAATCTAGTCGATATCTGAGATTATTAACTAGTCCATAGTTTAGACTTAAAACCAGTCTCTATTTGAGACCTTAAACTAGTCTAAATTGAGACTATAAATCAAACTAATGTTTAGGTTACAACTTAGACAATATTTAAGACTATAAATCAGTCCATATTTGAGACAATAAGCAGCAATATAATGAACGCTATACTACAGCATGTAGACTAAACTTATTGTTGAGGCTATAAACTAGTCTATAATTCAAATAATGAACTGGTCTACATAGTTGAGATTATAAACTAATCTATAGTTTAGACTATAAACTGGTCTAAAGATGAGACTTTAAACAAGTCTATATTTACGATCATAAACTAGTCTATAACAGAAACTTTTAACTAGTCTCTCTGAGGCTGTAAACTAGTTCCGACTCTATAAATTAGTTCATACCAAATGCTATAAACGACTCTTAAGGCGAGACTGTAAACTAGCCTATATTTGAGATCAGATACTGGTCTTAATGATACCTTTAACTGGTTTAAATGATACCATTAACTGGTCTAAATGAGACCATTAACTGGTTTAAATGGGACTATTAACTGGTCTAAATGAGACCATTAACTGGTCTAAATGAGACCATTAACTGGTCTAAATGAGACCATTAACTGGTCTAAATGAGACCATTAACTGGTCTAAATGAGACCATTAAATGGTCTAAATGAGACCATCAGCTGGTCTAAATGAGACCATCAGCTGGTCTAAATGAGACCATCAGCTGGTCTAAATGAGACCATCAGCTGGTCTAAATGAGACCATCAGCTGGTTTAAATGAGACCATCAGCTGGTCTAAATGAGACCATCAGCTGGTCTAAATGAGACCATCAGCCGGTCTAAATGAGACCATCAACTGGTCTAAATGAGACCATCAACTGGTCTAAATGAGACCATCAGCTGGTCTAAATGAGACCATCAGCTGGTCTAAATGAGACCATCAGCTGGTCTAAATGAGACCATCAGCTGGTCTAAATGAGACCATCAGCTGGTCTAAATGAGACCATCAGCTGGTCTAAATGAGACCATCAGCTGGTCTAAATGAGACCATCAACTGGTGTAAATGAGACCATCAACTGGTCTAAATGAGACCATCAATTGGTGTAAATGAGACCATCAACTGGTCTTAATGAGACCATCAACTGGTGTAAATGAGACCATCAACTGGTCTAAATGAGACCATCAACTATATGAGATCTATATAGCTTTGACTATAAACTTGTCTATAGTTTGGCCAATAAACTAATCTAAACTGGTCTAAGATATTACGTTATAAACTAGTCTATTGTTCAGAAAATAAACTAGTCTGGACTATAAACCATACTTTAGTTGTGACTTTAAACCAAATTTGAGTCTATAAACTATAAATAAATTGTTCTATAGTTGTGCATATAACCTGTTCTAAAGTTCAAGTTATAAGCTTGTCTCTAGTGTGTCCTAATTTAAGTTCATAAAAAACTGTCATACTATGATAAGAATTAGTATACTTCAAAAGTATTTTTGCATTAGTACAGTTTTAAAATAGTAAAACTGTTATAAGTTTATAAGTTTTAACTCAAAAACAATTTCTAACAAACTGTTATAATTTTCACAAACTTATAAGAAAAAGTTGATTTAAATAAAGTTTTGTTCATTACTTACTTGCCAAAGGCTAAGTTTTTATTACCTGCAAAGAAATTTAAAATTAAAAACTGTTATACATTATTAAACTGTTATACATTTCAAAATAAACTGTTATAAATTCATAAAACTTATGTTTTAAAATCTCTAGTGCAAACATTTAGCTTTATTGATTGATATGGTTAATATAATGCTTAAAATTTAAGTACAGTTAAAAAAACTGTTATAAATTTAAAATATACTAATATATATTGTTATACTAATGTTATGCACTTAAAGAAACGAAGTTCAAAAGTTAATTACTGTTATTGACTTTATAATCTTATAATGGTAAAGTAAAATCGCACAAAACTGTTATAATTAATATATATATAATTTTGTTATAACTGTTATACAAATAAAGAATATCAGTAAAACGTCTTTCAAAATGTTCTTATCGACATCCCAGTTTATTATAAAAAATTTCAAGTATCTATTTTATTCGATTAATTTCTATTTATTCGTTTTCTAGTCACCACTAAACCCTTTTTCACATGTATAAACATATCGTATATCGTATGTAATTTTTATGAATGCATGTTATAACCACATACTACAAGTACAAACATGTAGTTCTCATACATTTTATGTACAATATTTCTCTGAATGTCTCCATAACCCAGCAAAGCTTCTTACATCATGTTGTTGTTTGTCTCTCTTACATCCCGAAAAGCTACTGTTTACTATTGTGTTGTAAACAGAGTTTTAAAGTTTTACAATCTTTCGTTAATGTTGTGAAAAACGTATAATGGACATAAATTAAAAACCAGTAATTGTATTTGTTTTACTTAAATCCTTAAGATCTTTTTTCTGTTGGGTTATTTGAGCCATAAGTGATGTTATGACGATGATAATGATGATGATGGGTTTGTGCTTTAGTTTAATAGCTGGTTTATTTCCTTTTACGAGTTGATTTTGTTGCAATAGTTTGTTTAAGTAGTACTCATCATAATCATCATCATCAACGTCATCATCATCATCATCTTCTTGGTTGTTATTCCTTCTACCCCGCCCATTTTTGATTATGAGTTTTCATCTACATTCAGGGTTACAATAAATTTTTGTTTGAATGTATTTATGCGATATCTTCTTTTAACTTCTTAAGTGCAACCTGTCTGAAGTGTTTACATATCATGTGTATTTTTTGTTGTTGTTTTAGTTGTTGATTTGCTATATATATTGCACAAGGGGGCTGAATAGATTGGATTTTTCGTCAGTACGATAAGGAAGTTTATCTTCTACTCTATATGTTAGTTTTTTTTAATTGATCAGTTTTTCTCTGATCTGTTTATTGAAGGGACTATTGGTCAGTTTATTATTTGGACTAGAGATCAGTTTAATATGCCTGGACTGTGAACCAATTTATTGTTAGTTAAAATAAAATCGCTTGTATTTATTTTCAAGTGTTAAGTTCATTTGTCTGAACCATATACCAGTTTATTGTAGGGACCATTGGCAAGTTTATTGTCTGAACTATTGACCCATCTATAGGCCAATTTATTGTCTGAACTGTGCACCTTTAATTTTCAGTTTATTATTTGAACCATATACCACTGGACTAATAAGACCAGTTTATTGTCTGGACTATAGACCCCAGTTTTTAACTATGATATGCAACCAATAAACTGTCTGTAATGTGGACCACTTTATCATTAGAACTATAGTCCAGTTTATTGTCTAGACTATAAGACAGGAGAGAGACAAGTTTATTGTTTAGGCTATAGATTAATAGATTGGTTTCATATTCTATTTTACCAGTTTAGTTCTCAGTTTAGTTCTCAGTTCAGTTCTCATTTCGGTTCTTAGTTCAGTTCTTAGTTCAATTCCCAGTTCAGTTCTCAGATCAGTTCTCAGTTCAATTCTCAGTTCAGTTTTCAGTTCAAATCTCAGTTCAATTCTTAATTCAGTTCTCAGTTCAGTTCTCAGTTCAACTCTCAGTTCAGTTCTGTTTTAGTTCTGGTCTATTTCAGTTTCAGTTCAGTTTTCAGTTTAGTTCCCAGTTCAGTTTTCAGTTCACTTCTTAGTTCCGTTCTCAGTTCAATTCTCAGTTCAGTTCTCAGTTCCGTTCTCAGTTCCGTTCTCAGTTCAGTTCTCAGTTCAACTCTCAGTTCAGTTCTGTTTTAGTTCTGGTCTATTTCAGTTTCAGTTCAGTTTTCAGTTTAGTTCTAAGTTCAGTTTTCAGTTCACTTCTTAATTCAGTTCTTAGTTCCGTTCTCAGTTCAATTCTCAGTTCAGTTCTCAGTTCCGTTCTTAGTTCAATTCTCAGTTCAGTTCTCAATTCCGTTCTCAGTTCAGTTCTCAGTTCAACTCTCAGTTTAGTTCTGTTTTAGTTCTGGTCTAGTTCAGTTTCAGTTAAGTTCTCAGTTCAGTTCCCAGTTTAGTTCTCACTTCAGTTCACTATTCAGTTCTCATTTCAGTTCACAGTTTAGTTCATAGTTCAGTTTTTAGTTCTGTTCTATTCTGGTTCTATTGTAGTTCTTTTCTAGTTCTGTTCCAGTTCTCCAAACTATTGATCACCCTGTCATACAGACATATTACAAATAATTTGGTTTTGGACCCATAACAATATTTTTAATGTTTCTATATTGACTGAAATAGTTTTTGTTTTCTTAATATTGTGTCAGCTCTAACAGTAGTTGTTACATACAATAACATTATATTAACACCAAACAGGATTTGAACTAAGAGTTCTTTATATGCAACAGTGGCCTGTAATTTTCCTTTCTTTATCATTTTTAACACTTCATATTCTATTTTTAAGTTTTTTATTCCCTTTTTGTTTTTTGCTGTTAATGTTTCTCCCTAAATTCCAAGCTAAAAATTCTATTTTGTATGAGTCGTGTATAAAATGATAAAGCACATAAAACTGCTATTAGTATAGTAGTTTATAGCACTTTTCATCCTCTTTATTTTTTAATTCTTCTAACCTGAAAAGTGTAGGCGGAAAGATTTATCTAAAGGTTCATGTACTTCGTAATATTTACATTATGAGAGACGTAGACTTAATAGACAAAAACAAGCTAAATTCTTAGGAACACTTTACCAAGATTATAGTTATAGTTCATAATTTAAATAATTTGTTGTTGTTGCCATTGTTATTGTTACATTTGCTGCTGCAATGGGTTCATTATTCTTATGAAAAGCTGGCTTTGTTATACATTATTTATGTTCTAAAATTTATTATGAAAATAAAAATAGAAAAATAACCTGAAAAGAATATTCAAAAACTTTAAATTAAGCGAAATTCTCTAAAATAACCAAAATTCTAGATCTTAGAAAAATTCCTTTTAAAACAAAATCTCATCTTGAATATTTAGCGTTTTAAATTTAAATTTATTTAAAAACTTTAGAACTTTATCTTTCCTTAAACTTTCATGTTGGCCTTCGTAACCTTTTCTATTTTGGAGATCGTTTAAATTTGTTTAGTCGCCTGTGAGTATGCAACACAAAATATTGTAATAAAAACAAATTTGTGCAAATGAAAAAGTTATAAAGTTTCTTTCTATTTTATGTTGGTTTTTCTTTTAGTTGTTGTGTTGTTGTTGTTTGATTTCTTAGTTTGGAGTTTTCTATAGAATATTTCATACAAAAGTTTATGTATATGTTATGCCAGTATAACACATTAAACACACAAGAACATATAACACAACAAAAATAAACACGACATATGCAAAAAATTACAATAGGGAGGAGCAAAAAATATATATTTTTGTTAAATCATAACAAACAGTATATTTATAGAACAATTAAAATGAGAGTATAACACTTTTTATAAACTGTTATAAAATTTCCTAAACTGTTATATTTCCTATGAGTTGCATGGACTATAGGTAAAAACATTGTGTGGATTTTAGTTATATAGTGTAAATTTTTTCAAAACTGTTATAATCACAAAATGTTATAATTTTTGTAGAATAAAGTCCACTTTATTATCCAGACCATACAAAGGTTTAAAGTACCGTCTGTAGACCAGTTAATGATTTTTATTACTTTTCTATATGTTATAAATAAGTTAAAATTTCAAAACTGTTATAATCACAAAATATTATACTCTTTCTAGAACACTGTACACTCTATTGTATGGACTATACACCGAACTATAGACTTTTATTACATTTCCAAAGTGTTAGTGCAGAACAATTATAATAAGAATATAATACTTCTTGTAAACTGTTATAAAATATCCTAAACTGTTATTTTTCCTAAGAATTGTATAGACTATAGGCCAATACATTGTGTGGATTATAGACCAGTATAAGTGTTATAAATAAGTTAAAATTTCAAAACTGTTATAATCACAAAATGTTAACATTTTCTATAACATAGTCCAATTTATTGTCTAACCAATACAGCGGTTTAAAGTACGGACTATTTCTAAAGTGTTATAAATAAACTAAGTTTTCAAAACTGTTATAATTGTAAATTATTTTACTAACAGTATGAAAAGAAATATTTTTTTTAATTTTCTAAATTTATGAAATTTTCTTCAATGTCACACCGATATTTTTTAAGAATAAACTGTTATATTAATTATTTAATATAATTTGTAAAACTGTGCTAAAACATTAATATTAAAAGATCGTAATGGTTGCAACTGTTATACTACATTGCATAACATAAGATTGTCTTAAAATATATTATCAAAACTGTTATAAAATGCTAAAACACTGTTATAATATTATTTAGTATTGTTAATAATTATTTGAGCCACCCTAATGTCATTTCTATGCAATATTCATGTGTTATAAATGTTTAATGTTTAAGTCGTAAAGTGCATTGTTTTTACTATTTTGTTGTTAATTAAATGCCTGTTTCATTTTTTTCTCTTAGTGTTTGTAGGTCATATTTTGATTAGAACATTAACATTTAAACAACATCAAAATAATGGAAAATAGGAGTTTTACAATGTAACAGAACTAAAAACAAACAAAAAACAGTTATTATTTATGCAGAAAATTGTATATATTTTTGTATAAAGATGTATGAAATTTAGTGCCATAAATGGTAAAATAACTAGAAAATATTAGAAGGCAAATTTGTATAGTTTATTACTATTAAAAATTCCAGAAATAAACCAACAAAAAATTTAAGTTCTCAGATCAGTTCTCAGATCAGTTCTGATATAATTCTGTTCTTGTTCTGTTTTAGTTCTGTTCTAGTTCTGTTCTCAATTCAGTTTTCAGATCAGTTATAATGTAATTCTCAGTTCAGTTCTCTGGTCAGTTGCAGTTCAGTTTCACTTCAGTCCTAGTTCAGTTCTAGTTAAGTTCTAATTCAGTTCTTAGTTCAGTTCTAATTCAGTTCAAGTTCAGTTTTAGTTCAGTTCTCAGTTCAGTTCTTAGCTCAGTTTTAACTTCAGTTTTCAGTTCAATTCTAATACAGTTCCAGTTCATTTCTAGTTCAGTTCTGATATAGTTCTGTTCTTGTTCTGTTCTAGTTCTGTTCTCAGTTCTCAGTTCAGTTCAGTTCACAGTTCAGTTCTTAGCTCAGTTTTAAGTTCAGTTCTCAGTTCAGTTCTCAGTTCTAGTACAGTTCCAGTTTAGTCCTAGTTAAGTTCTAAATTAGTTCTAGTTCAGTTCTAGTTTTGTTCTAATTTAGTTCTAATTCAGTTCAAGTTCAGTATTAGTTCAGTTCTCAGTTAAGTTCAGTTCTCAATTCAGTTGTCTATTCAGTTCTCAGTTCAAGTTCATTTCTAGTTCAGCTCACGTTCACTTATAGTTGAGTTCTATTTAATTTCTGGTTCTACTCTAATTCTATTTTAGTTAATTCTACTTTTGTTCTCAACTAGTTCTTTTCTAGTTCTGTTCCCGTTTTGTTCTTCTTCTATTTCTTTTCCAGTTGTGCTCTAGTTGTGTTTTAGTTCTGTTCTAGTTCTGTTCTTTTCTTATTCTGTTTTATTCTGTTCTAGTTCTCTTCTAGTTCTGTTTCAGTTCTGTTCTATTTCTGTTCCAGTTCTGTTCAGTCTTGTTCCAGTCCTGTTCCAGTTCCATTCCAGTTCTATTCTTGTTCTATTCTAATTCCGTTCTAGTTATATTCTTGTTCTGCTTTGGTCTGTTCTAGTTCTTTTCCAGTTCTGCTCTAGTTCCGTTCTTTCCCTGTTTCAGTTCTGTTCTTGTTCTGTTCTTGTTCTGTTTCATTTCTGTTCTCTTTCTCTTTATGTCCTTAATCCGTTCTTTAGTTCAATTCTTAGTTCTTCTTTAATTTTATTCTAATTGAGTTGTTTTAAAATCTTCAATTTTTTGCTGGGTTATTCTGAATTGACTACATCAAGTGCTTTTCAAATATAACAATTTTTGTGAAATGCATTTGCTATAATAATTTTATAGCAACACTTGTAATCAAAGTTTTTCATAAATAAATTGAAAATGTTTAAGTAAATAAATTTAGGAAAAATTAATAAAAATTAAATAAATAATAAAACTATAAAATTGAAATGAAACCAAAAATGTTGAAAAAATATTTATTTAATTAAAATAAAATTTATAAAAACAAATGCTAATAAAAATTTAAATAAATCATTTTTAAAGTTTATTTTAGAAAATTAATTCATTTTAAAAAAATTAGTTGCTAAAATTAACTCAGTTCCTGAATCTCATTTTCCCTAAAGTCCATAACAAATCAATAAATAAATTATCATATCAAACATCTGTTTCTTTCTCAAACGTCATTTGTAGTTTAGTCTTTGTAAATTCATTTTGGTCTTAAACATCAATTTCATCATTTTAATAAACATTAATTGTAACAATGACATGAACATCAACATCAACATATTAAACATAAACAGACCTAATAAAATATCTTTATTCATTAAGTTAATATTGACATCATCATCATTATTGCATCATGATTATCATCAGTATCATTAACTTACGTATTCTCCTCTTTTCATTATCATGAGAGTCAAGTCGAATGGTTTCCATAGAATTACGAAAAGCTAACAAATATCAAGTGTTGAAAGTTTACTTTTATATTATTATTTGTTTGGATCAGTATATCAGACACACACATACATACACACACACACACACACTCTGACTGACAGAAATTGTTCATATCAATGATAAACGAAAGAAAGAAACTTTATGAAGCCCCAAAGAGACAACTGAGCGGCATAAAATACTTATTCAACTAAAATTACAATTAAAAATGCAAATTAAACAACATCATTAACACCAACAACAACAACAACAATAACAAAATCGTCAACAATAACAAATAATTGCATCAACAATAGCAGCAGCAGCAGTAACAGCAACATAAATAATTTTTTAACGCCACCAAAGATGACGAATAATCTGACCAAAACAAAAAATTATGATGAAAACTGGGGAGTTTTGAATTTTGTGTTTTGTGTCAGTTTTGATTAAAATTCAAATATTTTATGAATGACTAATAACGATTATAAAGGAATAACAAATATGACTGATATATATTGACATCGATATCGGTGATAATGTTAAAACAATGGAAACTCAAATATTTTATAATACAAACAAGTAAAAATGTAAATGTAATACACCGCATTGTTGTTTGTAAATAACAGTTACGAAAAATTTATGAACGACCCTGGTATAATTCGATTTTCTGATTTATTCATAAGTGTGCTTTACATTTCTGTGAAACTAACATATGTGAAATTTGTGGGTTTGACAAGGATATTTCCTGGGGGGTGGGTTATTCCGAACATCGACTTTAGATTATATATAAAGTGGGTGGTACCCCTCCCCATATTCCTTTCCGTCGTACATTTTGGCCAGTAAAATAGATTCTTGGGAAAGTAAATAGAACCAATTTAACTACGCCCGCTTTTATAATCTTTTGGATATTCGATAATTAATATTTACTTTGTGTGGGAGTACCTTTCCCCTTGATCCTACATTTTTTTATGGAGGCTACCACTCCCCCTGATCCTATTCTTCCTTAATTTTGTAAAGAAAATAGTTCAATGATAAAATATTTTAGACCAAATTCGACAATTTTTGCGGTTATAGTCCTTTAAGTATTCGATGATCAAATTTTGGCTCCCTCACTGATTCTATACGTCACATATTTTGTCTTGTAAGATTTTTCCTTAAATAGGGTTTTTGGCACAAATTTTAAAATTCTCATGAAATGATTATTTAGATATTCGATGATGCGGGCAGATACCTCTGCCCTGGTCCTATCAAAATTTGTTATAGCCTATGTTTATTTCTTGTGCAGTTCAAGTTCAATTCTAGTTCAGTTTCCAGTTCAAGTTCAGTCCTACTTCAGTTCCAGTACAGTTCTAGTTCAATTCTAGTTCAGTTCCAGTTCAGTTCAGTTCAGTTCTAGTTGAGTTCAATTATTCTGTTGATTCTAGTTGAATCTAGGTTGAGCTTCTAGTTAAGTTCTAGTTTAGTCCAGTTTCGTTCTAGTTAATTTCTAGTTCAGTTCTAGTTGAGTTCACAGTTCAGTTCAAAGTTCCAGTTCAGTTCTAGTTCAGTTTAGTGAGTTCTAGTCAGTTCTAGTCAGCGCAAGTTCAGTTTTTGGTTTTAGTTCCAGTTCAGTTCTAGTTCAAATTTAGTTCAGTTGCCATTTCAATTCCAAGTTCATTCAAGTTCAGTCCTAGTTCAGTTCCAGTTCAGTTCTAGTTCAATTCTAGTTCAGTTCCAGTTCAATTCAAGTTCAATTCAAATTCAATTCAAGTTCAGTTCTAGTAGAGTTCAATTTCAGTTCTATTTGAATTCTAGTTTAGTTCTATTTGAGTTTTAGTTCAGTTCTAGTTAATTTCTAGTTGAGTTCAAGTTCAGTTCAAGTTCCAGTTGAGTTCTAGTTGAGCTCTAATTCAGTTCTAGTTTAGTTCCAGTTAAGTTCTAGTTCAATTTAACTTTAGTTCTAGTTCTGGAATTAACTTTGTAAATATCTCTTTCAACTGGAGCATCAACAACGAATCAAATATTTACAATTTATTGGAATTTAACACTTTTTCTTAGAATAAATTCCACAATAAAATTTAAAATTATGCAAAATATCAAAATATTTATATTTCCAAGAACTCATGCTATTTTTTACATTTACATTCTGCAAAATAATTTTGTAATTTATAAAACGTTTATTGGTTACAGAGATTTAAAGGAATAAGTTAATTATGTTTTGTTAATCATTGTGATTTGTAAAATCAGATTTATAAAAAAAAACAAATTACTGTTTTCGACTCTTTTGTTCGCTCTTCAAAGATCTGATCTTTTGAAGAGTTTAATTTTTTTTTTTTTAATTTAAAATTTAAAATGATGAAAAGTTTTATCACAAAAAAGTGGAATTTAATTAGCTGAAAAAATGGATGTTGCTGTGTTTATAACCTCAAATCATCCAAAAGAGATCATCCAAAAATCAAGATTTTGATCCAAGTTTTTTCCATAATGAAATTTTTTTTATGAAATTTTATTTGTTTCCTTTAAACACCTGATTTCATTTCACATGCAAATCAACAGTATTTTTTTTTTTGTATTTTTTATTATTTTAATTGTTTAAACATCATGATGATCTCAAGAATTAATGAATGAAAAACAAGATTGAAACAATTCAGAATAATAAAAAACATTAATTCATTTATTCTTACAATATGTGTTTATGTGTGTGTCTGTGTGTGAGAGAGTATTTGTATGAGTATGCATTTTTAATTATTTGATGGAGAAGTTTTATGGCCGTGAGGTTCATAAAACTAAATAAATTAATTATGATGACAAAAGGATATTTTATTCAACTTATATTTTTATGTATTAAAACACATTTTGTAAACAAAAAAAAAATACAAGTAAAAATGTTATAGTCGGTCTAATACCCTACACCATATTGTTGGTTTAAAAATGTCTGTTGCAAAAATGAACTACAAACTCTCGTTTTAAGAAAAGCTTATATCTATGTTGATTTGATCAATTGTTATTACAATATCAAAGTATATGTGAGATTTATGGACCGACCCTCGCATAATTTTGCACATCGTTTAGGAATATCTTAGGACATAGTTTCGTTAATATCGCTCTTTTATTTAGGACATTTATGTGCTTAACATTTCATTTGTAATGGGAGGTACGTGAAATATTGGACCGAACATGACCAATCTCAATAGGCTTTCAAATTTGCACCGAATTTCATTAAGATATCCAAAAAATTTTGACCTATAGAGTGTTTACAACGTTTACATGGACAACCAGCATGACGGACAGACAGACGGACGGACATCATTAAAACGTCTTAGAAAGTGATTTTGTGTCGAACGGTGTACTTATTTAAAGGTGGACGTAACACCATTTTTTCTGTATTTTACAAACATCAGCACAAACGCTTAATATCTCCAATATCATTGAAATTTCGCACAGTGATAGTAGAAGAGTAAATTTTAATTCTGGATTTGAATTTTATGGACCCAATGGGGGATCTCAAAATTGGTAATTTTGGCTCATTAAAATATTTAAAACGGTCCAGATTAAATTATATCTGAACTGACTCTAATGCTCTTCAACTACTCATTCCTATTTCCTGATTTACCTCCATTTCCTGGTACAATTCTTTAATTGGAGTCATATGCCAGATGAAGAAAATATTCTAAGTATCGCAGAATCCACTCATATAAGAGTCTATAAAATCGGTTCAGATATAAGGAATCTGGATCGTTTAAAATATTTTAGTGACCCGAGATGACCAACTTTGAGACCCTGTTGGCCGAAACCCATTAAGACTTAAATTGTCACTGTTGAACAACCAGCTTGGAAGTTACAGATTTATTTCCATTTCATTTTTCATTTCAAACACTGAGCTACAGTAATGTAGGTTATAATCAACCACCTACGGTGGTGTAGGGTGTAACAAAACACAAGTATTAAAAGAGACAAAAATAATAATAAATAAAAAAAGAAACTACATTAAAAAAGAAGTCTTTAAATAATGAAAAATATTCCTCCTTTTTTATTTTGTGGTGAAAATTCTTCATCAATTATGTCTTAATTGTTAAAGATTTGTTGCACTAAATTAAAAACAACATAAAATTACACTAAATTTTGTTATTGCTTTTTTTTGACACATTTTGTGTGGAAACAATGACCTAAATGATGACAAGTGATGACAGCGTCTCTTCTAGTCCATTTCAAATTTTTGCCACAAAATTTACTCCAACATAAATGATGTTTTGCTACTTCATCATTAACATTTAATAAACAAATATTTATATTTGTGATGGCTCTATTTAAGTTGAATGTGGCAGCAATAAACTGATAGACATAAACATATACACTGGGAGAAAACAGTTGAGAAAAATGCTATAGAAAATAATAAACATCATCATTGAAAGTCTTTTATAGGGATTAAGTGAGTGTCATTGTGATTATTTCTCTCAGTGTATTTTAAAATATTCCCATATGTGTTACTTACTGACCATGTGTGGCTTCAACATTACAAATACAATAAAAAGTGAACATTCACTACTTCTCGTTTTCATCATCACATTCGTCATCGTTATTATAAACATTTTTAATAAAAAACTTAAAAAAATAAAATAAAATAAAATAAAACATGTTGTACAATTAGTTAATGACAGACAGTACAAGTGTTTTTTTTTTTCTTTCTTTCGTTTTCTTTTTCATTAGAAATTCTAAATTTCATTAAATTCATTAATTTAATGAAAGAATGAGTACATGAGAATAATTAAATTTTTTCTTCTTCTTCTTTAAGAAGATGAGAAAGTTAAAATAAAAACTAGATAAATTCCAAATTCGGCTATGCCGAATCTTCAGTACCCTTCACCACAAATGCATGTGAAGTATATATATCAAGTTTCTTACATACACACTCACACATACGCTCACAAACGTATAAAATATATAAAAAGGTTTTTCTTAAATACAACACGGGAACACTTAATAAGTCATTAATTATAGTTTTTGCTATATCTTTTTTCTACAGAACCGATTTTGAAAATTTTTGAAATGACAATGAAGTATATATAACATTATATTATGTTAAAATTTTACTCTAATTTGTCGGTTTTAATTGACGGTTTTTCTAAAATTCTTCGCTGAAACTTAGAGGTTGACTCAGATATCGGTCTATATCTTTTGATATATTAAAGAGGTTTTACTGATTTTAAACAGGAAAATTCTCAGGACTTTAACAAACACTCAGGCCGAATTTTATTGAGCTCTGTTAATTGTTGTAGATGTAAGCGTGCCAAAAACATAAAGAAGGACAGACGGACAAAGAGACAGGCAGAGAGACAGACAGAGAGACGAACAGACAGACATAATTAAATCGACTTAGGTTTTGACTTGATGTAAAAATATTTACATTATGGGGTCTGATATGATTCCTTCTTAGCGTTGCACATGAAATAACAAAGTTAAATGCCCTTTTCACCACTTGCGATAGTGCAGGGTATAATAATTAAGTACAATGGGGCGAATTGTGAAAAATTTTTTTATAAAACTAAAAGACAATAAAATTCTTTGTATTTTACATCAAAATTAAAATTTTCATAAATTCCCATTTTTGGTTTTTAAATGTTCAAGTTTTAAAATGTAAAATATAATCTAAATATGTAAATTTACACAGTGTTATATAAAAATTTACACAATCTAAAAGCTGCAAAAGAAATTTACACAAATTTTGCGAGAAAATGCAGGATTAGATTGCCAGAAAGTTAACAAAAGCTTCAAAAGAAATTTACACATTTTTTGTTGAATATTACACAATTGGATTCTTCAAAAGAAATTTACACTATTTTCAGTCTAAAGCTAAAGAAATTTACATATTTTTTTTTGAAATTTACACAATTAGATTGTCAATAAGATTTAAGCATTTTGGAGAGATTTAAGCATTTTTTGTGAAATATAATCTCTAAGAGAAATTTACACAATTTTTAATCTAACGTTTTAGAAAAAATTTACACAATTTTATTGTAAAAATTACACAATCACATTGTTCAAAAGAAATTTTCACAATTTATAATCGAAAAATGTTTGCAGAATATTACACACATTTTTGCATAAAAATACACGATTAGATTGTGAAAAAGAAATTTACACAATTTTTAATCTAAAACTTCTTGATGAAAATTTATAAATGTTTCCATTGAAAACTACAACAAGAAATTTACACAATTTTCAATACAATTCTTTTTGAGAAATATACACATTTTTTGTTTGTGAAATCTCATTGTACAAAAGGAAATTTACACAAATTCTAATCGAAAAATTTCAGCAGAAATGTGCACACTTTTTGGCGTAAATTAGATTTATAAAAAATTACACATTTTCTTACGCAAACAAATTTGGAAAAATGTGAACGTTTTTTGGTAAAAAATACACAATTGTATCATCAAAAAGATATTTATAGAATTTAATAAGAAATTACACAAAAAAAATTATTTATTCTTCTCTTTCCTTGCAAAATGTGTTTACATAATCTGGTTGTAAAATTAAATCTATAAAAATTATATAGTTAAAGTAAAGTTAAACCTTTTGTAAAATGAAATGTAATATCAAAATAAAATTTTACACTATGGCAATGTAAATTTTTATTTTACACTGTGACAATGTTAAATTAATTTAATTTCTAAAAATATTCTTACAACATTTTAGTGTAAAAAATAATTTACTGTAAAAATAATACAAAATGTATTGATAAAAAATGTACACAAATAATTGGTAAAAGAAATTTACACAGTGACAGTGTAAACATTTTTTCTATTTTGTTACAAATATTGTAGCAAAAAATTACAATATTTTGGTGTAAATTTCAATTTACATAAATTATAACATAAAATTAACATAATTTTAGTTTAAAAAAATGGAAAATATTTACGAAATTTACACAATTTCAGTGTAAAAAAAATTACAAAACTTTATTATTCGTCTCATATTTGGTTGTGAAAAAAGTTTTTTATTTCATATTGAAATGAATTTTACACAATGTAAGTGTAAAATATTATTTACACAGATTTAGTGTAAAGTATATTTTATAAATTTATTTGTCATATTAACATATTTCACTCGTTTACCTAGACTTTTCAAAAATTACACCAAATTTTACACAATTCACATTCGTGTAAATATGTTAATATCAAAATTTACACGAAATAATTCTTAATTAACTGAATGAATGTTACACTCATGTTACATTAATTTTGTATGTATTTTTGTTATTTTCTAGGTTATCAGTCTTAACGAAACACAAGGATCAATTGAAAAGCTCACCTTTGTCAATCACACTGAGTGCCATTGTGTGGAACGCTCCAAACAGAGAGCGCCTGAATATGGCAGCTCATCGGCGAAGGATATAAACTTCAATAATCAGATACCATTCCTAAGACGAGCCACCATTCTGAATTGTCATTGTCCCAATTTATTCGAGAAGATTCTACAAGAAGATGGTTATTGCCGATGTGATTGTTCATCGGGTAATATGGGATGCGATTGGCTAAAACGGGGCATGGAACATTTCTCTATGAATGATCGAAAGTAGGTTACAAATTTTTAGAGTTAATTAGAAATTTGGAAAGATGACAAGGGAATTAAAAAAATGTTATTTTCTTTTCACTAATTGCAGGTGTATCATGGAGGGTCGTTGTAAATTGCCCACCTGTGAATATGGCCAATATATTAAAAAGCATGGACGTTGTCCTCGACGTGAGGAACGTCATCTTACAGCGGATGTTGATTGGTGAGCGGATGGGGAAAGCAGACTTTAAGACAATTTAAAGCAATTAAAATTTATTGATTAATTGATTGATTGATTCAAACATTGAATACTTGTCATCAAAGATAAGAAATCAAGGACATTTTGTGTTGTTTTTTCTCTGTCTAATTTTTTTCTAAAGGATTTTTTAAAGTCCTTAACAATAATGAATAAAAAAAAACAACCCACAAAATGTTATTTAAACTTAAAAGTATTAAAAACAAAAAAATTAATAATTAATAATTAAATAATTTATTAAAATAAAAAAATGTAGATTTTTTTGAATTTAAGAAATGTTTAAGAAAAGAATACAAATACAAACAGAAAAAACGACAAATTACTATAAACAATAATTAATTAATTAAAAAAACTTTAAAAGTGAAATTAAATTTAAACAAAAAAATTAATGAAAAAAATTAATTAATTATTCAATTATTAATTAATTATTAATTAATTAATTAAATTATTAATTATTAATTAATTATTTGATTAATTAATTATTAATTAATTATTTGATTAATTAATTATTAATTAATTATTTGATTAATTAATTAATTAATTAATTAATTAATTAAACAAATAATTAGTTACTTTATTAACTAATTATTTAATTAATTAATAATTTAATTAATTATTTACTTTAGCTAATATTTACTTACACATACATACATATTTATAATGTTATACGATTACGAATGAAAAAAATAGAATTATTGACATTTTTAAATTATTACTTTTAAAAAGAACTCTTTATAATTCTCCTAAAATGACTTTATTTAGGTTTTTTGAAATAATTAAACGAACATTATTAATAATAGCATATCCCTATTGCTCCCTCCTATAATATTTACATTAAACTTAAATTAACTAAAATAACAAACTAATTAAAACAAAATAAAATATTAACTAGTAAACTTTTTTCTACTAAAACTTTTTAGTCTGATAAATTTATAAAAAAAATATCAAAATTAAAAAAAAATCATAATTAAGACATAAATTTAATTTTGCTTATAATCGCCCGATTACAATTTTTTTAAACAGTAAGTCAAAATAAAAGAAAACCAATAATCTTAAAATCAGTTGAAATCAAAGGAAAAGCTCTCAAAATAAAGCTTTAGGCTTAAAAATAACATAACGTGTAAAAGCTTCTTATAAAACCATTGTTTAAGTCAAGTCGATAAAAGAATAAAATTGAAAAGCTTTTAAATTTTATTACGATTCTAAAAGCTCTGAGAATAACTTAAGAAAAACTCTACCTTTACTAAGGAACGCATAAAGTCCTCTGATAAAACCATTAATTAATACAAATAGAAAAAATAATTCTATATTTCTTAAAAGTTTTAAAAAGAAAAGCTCTAATAAAAAAGCTTTTATGAAAATTTTATTTATATTTAGTTAATCAGTTATATTGAAAAAAAAACTCTCACAAAACTCATAAATGTTGCAAAAGCTTCATAAAGCCTTTAAAGAAAAAAAATTATAAGCTTTTTTATTTTCCTTACAAGCTTTTTATATCCAAACTTTCTATATTCAATTCAGTTGAAAAAAGTCTCTCCCTTTAGATTTTATACGAATTTTAATATTTTCATTTCTTTTTATGTAAATCATTTTCCCTTAAAAAGCTATCGCTTTTGAGTTTGATTTTACTTAAAAAAAAGCTCTCGCAAATCTCATGAAAGTCTTAAGGGTTGCAAACAAATAAATCGTCTTAGGATTACAAAATAGATGAAGAAAGATGCAACACATATTTTTTGCTTTTTAAAAAAATTAAAAAAGCTTTTAAGCTTTTTATTCCTTTAACTCATTCTTTCGTGTTATGTTTACTTTCTGAAAGAACATAAAAGCTTTGAGTTTTCAAGCATTTACTGAAGGAAAATGAAGGAACAACATTTTATGTTTATTGTGAAACAAGAAAAGCTTCCGATTCTTTTGAACCCCTTAAAAAATATTATACAGTGTGTCAGTTGAAAGCTTATA
Organism: Cochliomyia hominivorax; assembly: GCA_004302925.2. NCBI lineage: Eukaryota > Metazoa > Arthropoda > Insecta > Diptera > Calliphoridae > Cochliomyia > Cochliomyia hominivorax. The sequence goes on along the minus strand of PYHX02000158.1, from coordinate 8,844,563 downwards.
AAAGCTTATTGTCTTTTATGCTTTATTTCTCACTGTTTTCAATATTAATTTCATACAACCAAATATTTACTAAACTACAAAAAAGCTTTATAAAGCTTTATTTCACAAATTTCAAGAAAACACCTAAAGCTTTCATTCTGATTTATTAATGCTCTTAATAACGTTTCTTTAGCAAATTTAGCTTAACAGCTTTAAAAAGCTTTTAAATTTTTTTTTATGAAAAAGCTTTTTATAAGATTTTTCCTAATACACAGTTTCTTTCCTCTTTCGAAAATTCATCTAATTTCACATAAACTAGTGACCTCCAATAAATCTGAAGTTTTCAAAATTAAAAACAGCTTTTAAAAGCTTTTATAATATTATTAAGAATAGGAAAACTTAAAACTCTCCTAAAGTTTTTTATAGAACTTATAAGAAATTTCTTCTTTAAAAAAAGTCTTAAAAAAACAAAAGCTTTGCAAAGCTTTTTCTTACTATTAGGAGGCTATTCAAAAACATGTCCAATATAAATGTAAAGATTTAAATAAACTAAAGCTTTTTTTATAGAACTATATGTTAAACTTGATTTACAAAAGCTTTCAAAAATTCACCAAACTGTTAAAAGTTGAAAATTATAATAAAAAGAACGAGAAAATAAAAGAATCTAATTTAACAAAAGTTTTTATAAAAAGCAAAAGCTTCTATTCCCTTTTTGCCTCTTTATATCATTTCATCGTGTTTCCCTATGTAAATCAGTCTTAATTAAATGATTTTTTTCAAAAATTCAAAATATTTGCTATTAATTCCATTTTTAATGAATTTTATTATAATTTCCTTCATGTTCTCATTTATTCAATTATTCATTAATTAAAATGTTTAATTACAAACAATTAAAATCTTTGTGGTGTTTTTTCTTCTTAATCAGAAGAAAAAAACATAAGTTATTTATTAAATAATAAACCTTTATTTGGGGAGAATTAATTAATACCCGCATAAATTAGAAAATAACACAAAATTTTTTATTTTAATGTTAATGTGAAAAAGCATTTAATTGGAAAATTATTAACGCTCATTAAATGATATTTAAATATATGAAACAGTTTGTTAGAACTTTACAAAGAAAGTCAATATCATGATGTCATAAAAAAACTGAAAAATCAATTTTGAATTTCTTATTTGTTAATAAAGCTTTCAAAAGCTTTTTCTCAATAAAGCTTTTATTAGCCTAAAAAGAAATTATTTTCTATTACGAAAAACTTTGGAATTTTAAAGGAATTTATAGCGCATGTGAAAAATGTAAAAATCATTCCAAGAGCTTTTCTATAAGAGCTTTGTAAAGCTTTTTTTGTTATAGAGGAAATATGCAAAATTTTGTTTATTCGCCCTCAAAGAATTTATTCTGAACTTAATTAAAGCGTCTCTTCTGAACATACAAATAAATATTGAATTTTTGCATTGTCAATAGAGCTTTTGAAAGCTTTTTTATCAATTTTCAAAGTTGACTTTCTAAAAGGCGGAAAATGTTCGGCATATTTATGAAAGAAATTTATATTCAGTAATAAGTTTTCATCAGTTTTGTTCAAATTATTTTAACATGATCAGATCAATTTTACAAAAAAGTCCAAAATTATTCCAGTTTTAAATAAAAAGAATTTTCATTCCAAATGCAGAATGGAGAGATTTGTGTAAAAACAAAAGTTGCTCAAATAGATTACGATCTTCTCCCTGATCATAATGATCTTAGAAAAGCTTTCGTATATATTTCCTTGATTTTTTTAATTTCCAAAAGCTTTCATATCACAATAAATATACGTCATTAAGTTTCAAAATTAGTTAAGCTCACACTGATCTGATAATAATCTCAAATGGATTATCTCGATATGCAATGCAATGCAAGCGATCTCTTACAAGATCAACAATTTTCACTAGTTTTCCATGAAAAGAAGTTTTACGTTTCCACCGAAACCGAGAATTTAGATATTTGTGAAAGAAGTTGAAGTGGAATATTTATTTAAAGCGATTTTGCTCGAACTGTTTATGATATTTTAAATGATCACATCGATTTTAAAAAAAGATCAATATCAATGTTCCATAAACTTGATCATGTGATTCTTGTAAAAGGTTTCATTATTTCGATGGATATATTTTCTTGAGTTTTATATTTGGTTGAGATCAAACAAATCAATTATCAATTCAAAAAAAGCTTTAACTTGATAAGATTGAGATCACAATTTTCTATCTTAAATACTCATTAACACGAACTTGATTTTGTGAACAAGTTTTTATATCATAAATTAAAATCTTGATCTCAGACTTGATCTTATGAATAATAAGATTTTTGATCATAATTTTAATCAAAGTATTTACGATCTATTTTCAGGATCATAAAGATCTGAAAAAGTTTTGTAAATCTCTTAAAATAGATAATGAGATCAAACTATTTAATATAGGAATTCGACTTCATTATATGAATAATACGATCATTGATCTTGATTTTATTAAAACTATTTTTTTACAAGATCACATTGATCCTAAAAACGTATCCCACTTTTAATAATATTTCATCAATCATATCAGTCTTGCAAACATGCTTATCATTTGATCAAAATTGTTATTGTGGTCTAGACTTTATGAATAACACGATCATTGATCATAATTTTGCTTAAACTATTTATGATCCAATAAGAGATATAAAAGAGATATTGACTAGACTGTTTAGCTCTTACTATTTTTATGCTTTAACGTGATCATATCGATCATGCACTTGATCATATGAATAAAGAGATCATTGATCATAATTTTGATCAAAACTATTTATGATCTTTAACATGAACATAACGATCTAACAAAAGTTTGCAATTCTCTTTTGAAATAGATCATGGATCAACTGAGATCAAACTACTTAATAAAAATAATGTGAATTGTTATTGATCATGAGAAAAGTTAATTGATCTCTCTTAATTTTCAATGTTTTTTCAAAAATAATCAATTTATTGGTTGGACTTTAATAGAGTTATTAGACCTTTTTACGTTCCTGATAATTGTAAAGTAATATCTTATAAGCTTTTTTCTGTCTTTATTATGATTGTAGATCACTTTTTTCCTGAGATTATATTTTTTAAATAATTCACTTGATGGCGCCTGTTTGATTGATTTTTATATAAATTTATTTTTTAAATAAATTACCTAAGAATTTGTTAATTGCATTTAATTGATAACAAAAAAACAAAAAAACAAAAACAAAAACTGGTTTTCTTTTATTTCTCATATAATTAACGCGATTATTTAATCATTCAAATTTCAATTAACAAACACGAACGATCGATTGAGAAAAAAAATTATAAAATTTAAAATCAAATAAAAATTGTCAATAAATAACGATTAAAACTTGTTCATTCAACTTTTAACAAATTAAATTTTAAAATAAATTTATTAGAAACAAAAAATAACGAAAAATTTAAACCTAAGAATTTTAATTAGAAAATTTCCGAAAAAAAAATAATCAAAATTGAATTTGATCATTTCAAATTCCTAAATTTTCTTATTCTGATCACTTTTTTTTTCTTTAATTTTCAACTTTAAATTTTATTTTTGTTATCGATTGAGAATAATGAAAATGAAAACAAGTTAATTTTTTTAAGTTTAGCATTTAAGTACAATTCCAATTCCAATATGGTAAAAAACTCGACTGGTTTCTAATTTTTATTAGACATTTAAATTTAAAATTTAAATAAATCTACGATATAATTAAATATATTTTTTGTATGGAAATTATAAATCTAATTCTATTTAGTTGTTAACAATTTACTTACACATTAATCATTTAGTTTAAATTCACATTTTTTTATTTTATTATTTACATTTTGTATTTACAGTGAAATGTAAATGTTCAACTCAATTAAATATTTAATCGTGTATTTTGAACCCTCCAGTGAGAAAAGGCAGTAAAATGAGTTTATTAAGAGAAATGTTACTTAAAACCATTAAATATTATCAAAGAGTTTCCATTTTTTTTTTTTTTTTTTGAAATTTAACCTTTGACCTTTCAAGATTATTTACATAGAACGTTAACATACTACGTCAACTTGTACTAATGAAATTTTACAAACCGCTTAAAATTAAAAAAAATCTTGAATTTTCTAGAAAATTTTCTTTAAACTCTGACCTTTAACGGATATTAAGCGTGAAAGTCAAAATATTTTCTATTCATAATTTTATTTAAATAAAAGTTAAATTGAAAATTCTCTAAAATTAAGAAAATATTGAAATTTTGATATTTGCTGAAAATATTCGGCATAACTTAAATTATTCCTTATCATTTTAATTAAATCCTATATCACCATAGGCGATTGGATAAAATGCAATCACTCTCTGAGTAATATGTCCTTCTTTTTGATGGTCCAAGACGTTATGACCACTCAACAGGTCTTAATTTAAAGATATCTAAATGCAAATAGACACATTTATTTTTTGGGCTGACTAAGGACAAATCCTGATTGAAACTGATCAGTCCAGTATTTCCAATAGCATATATAAATAAGTCATCTCGGAAGCTCTATAAAAAATAACCATTGATATCGATTTTGATAAAGCGTAATATATAATTTTCTTTGACCTTAGTTTATTAACTGTGGTGTTAGATATTTTGCTTTGGTGACCTTTGACCTCGAATTGATTATTTAAATTAAATTTCGGATTTTTTAATTATTATTCGCAAAATAGTGAAACTTTTTTTCCTATTTTTTTTAATCCGATTTTAAAAAATTGCAATATTTTTCTTTAAAAATATTGAATTTTATCTTTAAAGAAAATATTTTAGCAATTCCGAAGATTTCCGAAAATTTCGATTATTTTTTAAAAGTTCGAAAGAAACTGAACTAAAAATTCAGAAAATTTTGAAAAGATTAAAAAAATGACTTTTTAAACCAAAATGTTGACCTTTGACCTCAAATTAATATCTGATACAAATTTTGAATGTAAAATAAAATACTTTAGATTTTGTTATTATTTATTTTTTAAAATTGTTTTTTTTTTTTTTTTTTAATTTTATAAGATCAAAATTTTGAACTTTGTTCGTTCAAACTTATCGGGGTCAAATAATGAAAATTGTGATAAAAAGTTTGTTTTTTAGTATGAAATAAGGAAAAAATTTAGTTATTTATTCTGAAGTTTTAATGACTTTTGATTGCGAATTAGTTTGGCAAATTTCAAAAATTCCCAAAAAAGCTAAGATTTTCATAATTTTAAAATTTAGATTTTAATATATTTAAAAGTAAAAATAAATTTATTAATTCCTTGTTAAAAGGTCTCAATTGTATAGTTTTAAAATCAGTGCTACATTTTGACCTTTGGCCCTTGATCACTTCGCAATAAGATGAAATTTCTAGTTTAATTTTTTTTTTCTGAAAAGCTTTTAAATATTTTCTTGAATTTTGATTTGGAATATAATAATTAAAATTGTATTTATTATTTTATTAGGAGAGATTCAACAATATAACTACCTAAATTAAATTGACCTTTTTGATCTTTGACCTTTATTTGCTAAAATAATTATTTTTTTTGAGTTTCCCGGGATTTTAAGTTTTTTCTTTATATTTTTTTTTTAAATTTTAATGTTTAATTTATGTAATAAAGAGAAAATTTTTTAGACTTGACTTTTGACCTTAAGGGTGAAAGTTCAAAAAATGATGAAAATCATGAAAAAATTATAGGAATTTTCTAAAGTGTTGCTCTCAATTTATTTAAACATAAATTCTTGCAAAAGATTATATAATTTAAAGATCAATTTTATACTTTGACTTTGAACCTTGACCTTTTTGTTACAGGATCACATTTTGATTTTGATTTTTTATGAGTTTCTTTTTATGAGTTTAATATATTTGAAAGCGAATTAAGATATTTTTTTTTTTTGTTAAAGGAGTTTCAGTTATATACCTGCATTTTAGTTGATATTGATTTGATATTTAATTTTTAAAATCTTCTAAATCAGTTTTTTTAATTTTACGTATTTCTTTTGGATTATTTTATAATTTTTTACTTTAAACTTTAATTGATTTAAAAAAAGATCAAACTTGAACTTTTGACCTTTAGTTGCTTAAAAGCAATTTCATTATAGCAAATATTATTATTTCAATTATTCGCATTTAGAAAATGATTTTCTTTAAGTAATACAAATTGAAATCTTAAATTTTATATAAATTAAATTTGAACTTTGACCTTTTGTTAAAAAATGTTAATATTTTTTAAATTTTATTAAAGTTTTGTTAATGAATTTTGAAATTTTTAGTTTTTACTCTCCTGAAGGGTTTAAAATATTCGTTTTAAATGTAAAGAAATTTCCATTGAAGGTGAAGTCTGGCCATGTGAATTTTTATTAAAACTAAAAACTTTAATTTAAAGAACTTTCATCACTTTATGTTAATAAATCTAGAGAAAAAAATATATATAATTAAAATTTATTGAAATATTTTTATTGTTTTATTTTAAACGAATGATTTAATTGTTAAGTAATTATTAGAGTTTTAGAAATTATAAAAATCTAGTCGCAATTAAAATAAATTAAGCATTTACAAAAAATATATATATTAAAAAAATAATAATTAATTAAATGTATTAATTTAAAAGTCCTTTATGGAATAATGACAAATTTTAAGAAAAACTGCCCTTTTAACCTTTGACCCTAAATCCTTTTTAAGTCCTTTATATCAAGCATCCAAATAATAGAAAACCCCACCAAATAATTGATTTTATTTTATTATTTTTTTTTTAATTAAAGAAAATTTTTGTAAATGATTTTTTTCTTAAAAATAAAACAAAAATTAAGGAAGAAATTTAAGCATTTAAACATAATTTTCAGCCTGATTAATTTAATATATTTTTTTAAGTTTAATTAAACATTTTCTTCATTAATTTAGTTTTAATATTTAGTAGTTATTAATTTTTTTATAATAAATAATTTTATAAAATTTGTTTATATTATTTTTTTAATAATTAAATAAATTTAAAATTTCATTATCATTATTCTTTATTATTTTTTCATTATTTTTTTACTTAATAAATTTTAAAAATTCTTTTTGTTTATTTTTTTATAAAAATCATTTTTATCATTATTTTTATTGTAAAGAAAAAAAGAAACTGTAATAAAAACAAATTAAATATTTTATTTATCATAAATTTTCCTTTTTAATCCTTTTTTTAATCTCTTGATATTTTGATAATCATTTTTAATGTTTTCTTTGTCAATATTTGTATACCCTACACCATCGTGGCTGGTTGGCGTATTATGCGTTTGTGCTGATGTTTGTAACATATAGAAAATATATGGCGTTATACCCATCGTTCGACTTCGAATCACCTTCTGAGTCGATTTAACGATGTCCTTTCGTCTGTCTGTCCGTCCGGCTGTCTGTTAACCTTGTGTTCGCAATTTTTAAGATGAAATTTAGTGCATGTTATTTTTGTGGCTCAAGTTCGAAATCTATTGGTCATATTCGATCCAATACTTCAGGTAGCTCCCATACAAAAAGCCCTACTTGAGTGGGGTTTTAAGGCCATTAATTCCTTAATATAAAAACATTTTAAAGCAACTCAACATTAATATGTCTCATGATATTCTAAATCGATGTGCCAAATTATGCGAGGGTTGGGTCATTACTTCTCATAGGTTCCATACATACCCCCTTCCACTCTCTTTGAAGGGCATAAATCTCACTTATATGTTGGTTATTTTAATAAAAACTGGTCAAATTAATATAAATACAATTTAAAATTGATGTCCGAAATTATACAAGAGTCGTTACAACATTTTTTCTAGTTCGGATGTAGCGCCCCAAAAAGGATCCTCTTCAAACGCATACATTTTACATAAATCATGGTATCATATTAATGTATTGCACACTTAGCCATAAATCAGAAAAGCAAATTAAACGAGGGTCGTACATAAATATTTCATAGCTATTAGTTACAACCAATAATGTGGTGTAGGGTATTACATAGTCGGATACGACTGACTATAACATTTTTACATGATTTATTTCAGTTTTTTTGTTTGTTTATTTTTATTATTTTTATTTTTTAGTCTAGTAAAAATTATTATTATATATTTTTTATATTTACACCTAAAAAATACATACACATACACACTCATACACACTCACAAAGGAAAAACAAAGTTAATGAAAAAGCAATAAATTTTATCATCATTTTTATTAATAATTTTTTTATTGTATTTTTTTTTAATTATGAAAATATTATTATTGTAATTACAATAGAAATAAAATAATTATTATTGATATTAATAAAAAATAATTACAAAAACTACAAAAAAAAACAAAACAAAACTCTATAAATAAATATTATGAATTATGAAAAATTAATTAAAATACAAAAGTCTTTTTAATGATTCGAAAAAAAATAAGTTAAATGTTTCATGTGTAAAGTTGAATATGTCATGGGGATACATTACCTGGTAATGGATTTGGTATTATGTGACAGGAAACACTGGAACACAAATTTCTGTACTTTAGGAATAATTCTTAATAAAAAGTATACAGCACAGTGTTTCAAATCGAAAGAAATAAAACTGTAACATATTGTCAGTTATAGACAAACTGTAGACCTTGTGACTCTAACTGGGTCCACTCCACAGCCTCTCAAAGCTGGACATCTTGGATCAAAAAATATTAAGAACGGTGTAAAAGTTCTCTAACTGAACCGATTTAAAGATTAAAGAGAATTCTACCAGTAAAGATCTACAGGTAATTTTAAATAGTTTACGAGATATTTAACCTCAAAAATTTTAAATTTGACTTTCTAAACGACCTTTGAGAAATTTAATCTGACATTTTTCAAATATTTTTCTGTGATTAAATTTTATAAAGAAAACACTTTAAAAATCTCTTTATGATATCAAAAGTTATGAACCTTTAAATTTGAACTTTGAAAAATGTCGACTTTTCGCCGATTTGATTTTTTGAGGTCATAAACCCAAAATTCCTATAACGTATTTTTATTTTTATGAAAAACTATTATAACTTAATTTTTTAATAACTTCAATTTTGAGAGCACAAGAGTCTCCAAAATTCGACCTATTTTTCATAATACTTTTTTATGAATTTTATAGAAAGAAAAAAAATGTCAAAATTTGCGGAAAGTATGGATCTACTGAATCAAAATTAATGGGCTTAAATAAATAACAGATAACAGAATTTTCTTGTATGCTCTTAGACTTTGGATTTTAAAAGATGCAAGTTTAAGATCAAAAAATGGGTCGATTTTGACAGGAAGTAAATTTAGATTTTTAGATACAAAATTTCCATTAGAACTTTTCCTTTTAAAAACAATTAAAAATGTTGTAGTCGGTCAAGTCCGACTATGTCATACCATACACCACAATGACCTTCGTATAATTTGCTTTTAAGTGTGTAGTACATTAATATGATACTAAGTTTTGTGTAAAATAAATGCGTTTTAAAGGATTTTGTCTTGGGCGCTATATCCGAGCTAGAGGAAATGTTGGACCGACTCTTTTATAATTTCGGACATCAATTTTAAATTGTATTTATATTAATTTGACCAGTTGTTATTACAATAACCAATTCATATGTGGAATTTATGCCCTACAAAGAGAAGTAATGGAGCATCCCTCGCATAATTTGGCACATCGAATAGAAAAAGTAGTGAACAACTCTTGTATAATTTGATTATTTTGATTTATTCCTAAGTCTACAGTGAACCGACCTTCGTCCATGTGAGATTTATGCTCTTCAAAGTGATATTTGGAAAGGGGCTGTATGAGACCTATTAGGAGCAATGGACCTATTCCTAAGTCTACAGTGCAATAAACCGACCTTCGTATCTTAATCTGACCAATTATTATTGGAGTAACCAACGCCCATGTGAGATTTATGCCCTTCAAAGTGAAATTTGGAAAGGGGCTGTATGAGACCTATTAGGAGCAATGGACCGATCGTCGCATAATTTGGCACAACGGTTTAGAATGTCATTTGACTAATTTCCGTCAAATTAAAAAAATAAATTTAGGAGCCTCAATCCTAAACGACGTTTTTTTATGGGAGGTACCTGAAAAATAACCAATTTTTCAAAAGAATTCGTACTTGCAGGGACCAAATATTTTATTAAAATTACCACTTTACAACGTTCCAATAATAATTCTTAAATCTGTGATTCTGCGGCAACATTTTTATTCGTTAATTTCAATTTAAATTTTTGAAATTCAGTTAAAAATTATTAAATCCTTTGAAATATTTCCAGCTGCATTTAAAAAAGTCCTTTAAAATTTAACTCTTTTCCATTATTCTTCGCCTTTAAAGAAATCTTTATGTAAATTCACCTGAATCTGAATGTATGAATGAATGTTTGTGCCACACACACATGTTGCAAATTTAAATTTGAATTTCATCTGCAGTCATGTATAAGAGTATGTTCGTGTATGTTTCACTGGATGTACGTGTGTGTGTTAAAAAAAATATTATTTTGTTATAAAAATCTCCATAAAAAATGTTTTTATTTGTAACACAAAAAAATTGGCTACAAAAAAAAGAATTTTCTGTCATTTTCCACTCTCCAACAAGGAACTTCAACGATTTTTCTTTTCCATTTCATTTCTTTGGACACAATTTTTATACCCTACACCACCATAGGTGGTTGGGGTACTATGCGTTTGTGTAACGGACAGAAGAAAGTGTGCAACTTCAATACCGTTCCACTTTGGATCACTTTCTGATTTGTTGATGAACGATGTCCGTCCGTCTGTCTGGCTGTCTATGTAAACCTTGTGAACCAAATACGGAATGGGAATTTAAGTTCACAGAAGTCATAAATATCAAACGATAAATGAAATTTGGTCTTATGATATTGTGAAACGATGTGCCAAGTTATACGAGGATTCATGATTTCTCATAGGTCTCATACAACCCACCTGCCCTCCCAATATCATCTTGGAGGGCTTAAATTTCACAAATACGTTGAATTGTATTTGTGTAAAATTGTTCAAAATAAGCAAAAGTCGATGTGCGAAATTATACGAGGGTCGGTTCATAATTTCTTCCATTTAACGCCCTCAGAATAAAACTCTTTCAGAACGCATTAATCCCACATGGATGTTAGCACCAGTAAAATATACTGTACTCTTAAGTGTAAATTAAAAAATACCTTAAGACGAGGGTGGTTCATTAATTATCTGGTGTAGAGTATTAAAAATACGGGCTTGACCGACTACAACTTCTTACTTTTTTATTATTAAAATATGTTTTTTATGTGGTTTTTCTCACTCTCTCAGGCAGCTGCCGTGTGGAGGGGCTAAAAATGAAAAGTAATTGCCACCAGGCGCCATTTACCTTTTGGGCAAAAACGCAATAAATGTTTGTACACTTTTTAAAGAAAACATTATTTTACGTATTTTTTACTCTTTTTTTTTTTTTTTTTTTTTGGAAAAATAAATTTTTATCTTATTTTACAGCTTTCGGAAAAAAAGAAGAAGAAGAAGATATTCACAGATAGAGATGTTAAAATCCACATAAAAATTCACATAAAAATTTTACATTAACATTTTGTTAAACATTTGTATGTGTGTGCATGTGAGTATTTGTGTGTGTGTGTGTGAATTTTTCTTTTTATAACATTTTCAAACGCATCCTTTTTTTGTTGTTGTTTTTGGTTTATTTGAACCGGCAAAATTTTCATTTTCAGTTTCATTTGAAATTCTATAAATTTGAAAGCAACCAGTGCTTAAGGGTTACATTTTATTATAGTTGTTGTTGCTGTTTTGTAACGGTTATATTATAGCAGAAAGTCTATATGTATGTCTAGGTGGGTAGATAGATGTTTTATTCATACATATGTACATGAATATAGATATGGATGTGTGTACAAATTGTTGTTGTTTGTTTGGCATAAAGAAAATGATAAACAAAAAAAATTGACTGCGCCGAAGTTATATTGAAGAGATCATAAAAATTTAGATAAAATAATTATTATCTTTTTGGGGCTGTAGTTCAAAGTCATAAAATTCTAAAGAAATTAGGATGAAGAGAGCTCAAAAAAAGGCACTTGGTGATCTCACAACGGCTAAAATGGTCTGTGTAATTAACTTCTAGAGTCTGTTAAATCGTTAAGCGTGTAAATTTCTTATAGACTTAATTTTCTGAAGTCTTGATACTTCCATGATGATACGTGGCCATATGAGAGCTTCAGGAAACAATAGACAGTTCCTCTTTAAATTTGGTTTAGTGTTTTTTTGCTGCACAAGTCTTAATCATGTGAAATAACATGAGATTACAATTTTTTATACACTTGAAAGTGATTTCCGGGGTGATTTGGGTCTGTATGTGAGCTACGGTCCCTTTTGAGCTGATCTTCTTGAAATTTGACATGAGGATATAAAATTGGTTAATTTCAATTTTATGAGCTTTAAATCCCATTCTGAGAGGACATTTGGTCGAAAATTACCTGAAATATAGTAGCGAACATGACTACTTTCAATAGGCTTAAATCTTATCTCAGCCTCTTACGGCTGATTTCATCCATCTTATTATTTACACCATACATCATTAAAGCACAGTGTGTCGAAATCGATTATTTGATAATTGTTGAATTTTTGAACTGTTGAGACCAGTGATATTTTGTATATGGTTAGTGACATCGATGTAACTTCTACCCTCCTTCTTTACACCCTACACTATCATAGCACAGTGTGTCGAACTTTTGAATCTTTAATAATTTTTCAATGAAATTTTAATATTTTGCGCTGATTGGAGGAGTACAGATCCCTCCAATGTTGGCCACCTCGCCTTTTGTTGGTCTCAATTAATTTAGAAATTGAGACCAAAGTCATTTTTTTATATAGATTGTCCTTAAAATTACTATACTCTTACATGTGCGTTTACGATTCGAAGATATTCCCTTTTTACCTAGTTAATGGGCTTAATATAAGTCCCAAGATTTCCTATGGAATTCTAAAAAATTTTGCTTCAAAAGATCGGCTATTCGGCATAGCATTCTTAGGGATATGCGATATTAAAGTTATGTTTGTTGGGGACATAACACACCTCCTTGGTCTACTCCCAAATTTTGCAGTCTACAATAATGTGTAGACAATTCAGTTGTCAAATTTCATGAGATGTCCTGTATTAGTTATAGAGATATGTGATATTACCTGGTTCGTTTGGAAGGGAGATTCCGATATAATGGTTACTATATTTCAACCTTAAATTTTTTATCGAATTTTTTAATATTGTATTTTTGTAATCATGAAGCAGTCTAATATATTAATATTTTTATATAAATATAAATACATCTGTATTTCACAGTCCGCATGTCGATTTTTTTTCAACAGTTTGAATATGTAAAGTATCTGTTATACATATCAAAATACATAAACAAATAAATATATTTTTTATTTGGTGCGAATACTTTACTGACACACAGAAATACTAAAAATAATATAGAGATTTTTCTCCTTTAAAAAAATTAATGGGATTAACAAATTTAGAAGACTTTAAAGAAAAAAAATATGTTGAATGTTTTGGAGCGTTATCGACCTAAATCTGAGGTCTAATGTGAAATATATCAAAAGTTACTGAATAATTTTCAAAGACAACTGTGAAGCGAAGCGCAAAAGTTCATATGTAATGCTCGGGCAATGTCAAAAACCGAACATCTATAACATAAAGATATTATGAGGTGTTGAAATTAGGTCATACAAAGGACCTCTAACGATTACAATTGATGCATTTAAAGAGACAATCAACTAAACTGACTAAAAGGTCGGTATATCATCGATCGACTCAGAATTACTTACTAATCTGATTCAATAATGGCCATCAGTTGTTGCTGTTGTTGTAACAGATGGAAAGACTTATTACATTTATAAATTTTTGTTCATGTTGTTGTTCAACTCCAGACCAAGAAATCTGATAACCTCAATTGGTTGGATTCATAGATTTTCAGGACAGAGTGAGTTTGGATTCATCTGGCAGTTGAATAGATGTCATGCATCATATGGTCCTCGACCACATGCAGGACATAGGTTTGTGACAGCACGGTCAATGCGTGACCAAAAGGCATTAAGCCTGTTGCTCCATTCCGATCTCAGTTGTGCCAGAACTCCTCTTGTTGACCGCAGTAAAATTTGTGAATTGTCTGCAGTGGGCGGCCTCCAAGCATGACATTAATACGACAACTTGAAACCAAACGATCTTGCACATATCTATGTATGCTACTACATCCTTCTTAACATGACCCGGCGGTAACTGCAATTGTAGAATATTGAAGTTAGGATGGTTTTTCCGATGAAATTCTAGAAGGAACTGACCGTCAGTCTAGATAACTGTTCTGAATGCTACATAGACATGACATTAATACGACAACTTGAAACCAAACGATCTTGCACATATCTATGTATGCTACTACATCCTTCTTAACATGACCCGGCGGTAACTGCAATTGTAGAATATTGAAGTTAGGATGGTTTTTCCGATGAAATTCTAGAAGGAACTGACCGTCAGTCTAGATAACTGTTCTGAATGCTACATAGATCACAATTTTAGAGATATCTTGATCAATTTTTATATATATTTTGAACTAAAGACGAAGCTTCTTAAAATTTTTGATCTTATATATCGGAAAGCTCCCTTACATTCACTTTTTGAACTGAATGACTTATAAAATTGTTTTTGTTTTTTTAAGAACTAAAGAAAATCTTTTTTATATTAAAATTACCCTTGAGCTCATAGGTAAAGTGTTTCCCTGACCTCGGCTTTGCTTTATATGCATTAAGATTAGGAATTCTTTTATAATTAAATGGAAGAAATTCAAAAAACCCCAAAAACTAAAAGAAATCATGTCCAAAATTGGATTAAAATTTTACTTTGGTCTAAATATCCCTAAAACAATAAGATTATTAACTACACCTCGAAAATATTTTCTATTGAAAACATTCAGTAGTTTCATAGTTACAGGATTATTTCCAAAAAGCGTTTTGGAACCACTGTGGATCGGGAGAAATTTACTAAAACCCTCATATAATACCACTTCCGAAAAAAAAACACCTCAAATTGCAAAAGTCTTATTAAAGCGAGTATCATGATAATATTTAAAATAAGTTTGTTTTAAAAAAGCTCAAATCATAAAATCAGTACCGACGAGGATCGTTCCATAATTTGTCATGTCTGTGGCACACAGTTTGTCCAAATTGATTTTTTTGGGAAAAAATTCTCTAACTTTTAAATTGTGAAAGAAAATGTTACATGTTTAGAACAGAGGTATTTCCAAGTTCATTTCAAGGAGTACAGATTCCTAACCGGACAGGGACGTAGTCGGTGACCCTCCAAATTTGGCCACCTCTTTGCAGGGTCACCGACTACGATCCTGACAAAAGGAACTTCGTGTGTAGATAGTCTTATCAATTTCTATCCATAACCTGTAATCAGATATCTCCTTCCATGGATTTTGTTTATATTTTGATAGAAAAAATCCAAAAACTTTTGAATCCCCCTTATAATTCATTTAATACCGTATAATATTACAAAATTTTTAATTTATAATTAAAAATAACAAAATATTGAATTTAAGTGATTTATTTTTATTTTTATTATTATTTTTTTTCTTTTCCATAGAATTACGCACACGTGGCATGACGCTTTAAAATTTTTATTAAAAACCCATTTTTTTCTACACCTAAAGTGTTAACAATTTCAATTTGTTAGCAAAACTAAACTCAAAAGAGCACTAAATAAATGATTTTTTTAAATGTTTTTTTTCCAGTTTTTCGCTTTAAATTTAGCACAATAAATATTTTATTAAAACGACACACTTAATACGATTTTCCATTCACCACAGCCAGACTGAGCATAAAGACAAGAAAAATGACTTAAATATAAATAACAAATAAGAATGATTTATTCGGTTATGTCAAATCTTCAATACCCTTCGTCACAAATGTGTGTGAAGTAAATATGTTATGTTTTGTACATACACTCTCACACATACACTCAGAGACGTATCAAATATATAACAGTTTTTCTTAAATATAACACTTGATGAGTGAGTGACTCATAAAAAAAGTTATAGTTTTTGGCTATAACTTTTTTCTACTGAACCGATTTTGATAATATGTTAAATGATAATGAAGTACATATAACTTCATATTACGATCAAATCTTATTCTAATTTGTCGATATTTAATTGACAGTTTTACGAAAGTTCGCTAGAACTTAGAGTTTGCCTCAGATATTGGTCTATATCTTTTGATATGCTGAACCGATTTTGCTGATTTTGAATAGAAAACTTCACAGGACTATGGCAAATACTAAAACCAAATTTCATTGAGATTTGTCAATTATTGTGGAAGTGAGCGTGCCAACAACAGACAGCGCGACGGACAGACATACAGTCGGACAGACAGACGGACATAGGTAAACTATTTCAGATTTTGATTTCATGTAAAATATATACATTATGGAATCTAAGATAACTCCTTCTTAGCGTTACTCACGGAATGACAAAGTCAATATAACCTCTTCACCACTTATGGTGGTGGAGGGTATAAAACTAAATAAATAAAAAATAAAAAAACAACCAGAAAATCCCAAAACAAATGACAAAAAACAAATAAAAATAATGTAAAGTAAATTTTAAAGTAAACTCAATGTAAAGTAATGTAATGTAAAGTAAAGTATTGTAATAATAACATGATATACATTTTGTCTCCTAACAGACATAAGACACTAAATTAATTTAAACTTTATTACTTGTTACAATTACAAGCCATGTTAAATGGGAATTTATTACCTAAAAACAACAACAACAACAACAGCAACAACAATATCAAATAGAAATAAATTTGAAACCCCTTCAGTCATAATAATTGCATTTTTTTCCAACACGAACCAACACACAAACTCCAAAAACAATCAACAGAATTACAGACAACATTACAATATGACAACAATTTCGATAGATTTTTTCTTTAAAGGAAAATTTCTCCTTTTACACACATATTGACTTTAGAGTAACTAAGTTCAGAGTAATGGGAGTTTTTCATTTCTTTTAATGTTGTTATTTTTTGTATTTGTTTGACTTATAAATTGTTCTACTCCCACGCTCAAGAAATTTGAAACAGAAACAAAAGTTTTCAATACCCTTTAGGCGCCTTTTGACATCTCTTGGCAAAAAAAAAACTAGAAAAGAAAGAAGTTGAAATCTTTTGAAACCCATATTCATAAAGGAAAACCCTTTGTCGTCAAAACTTTTTTTTAAAAAAATGTTCACAGCAAACAGAAATACTTAAAAGTTACAACCATCCCGAATTATGTGTCTGGAGGAAAAAAAATATAAAGAAAACAAGAATCAAGTAAGGAAGTTAAAGACGATCAAACACGACTATACACGACTCTACAATGAAAAGTGTTTATTCTTATATGATCTGCTAAAAGCAGAATTCCTGCACACCACCCCCACCCCCCCCCCCCCCCAAATAGATCCATTTTTGGAAACCCTTCCTTTAATGTTTAACGTGACTTCTGTCACTTTGCTCCAACAGGTTAAAAATCTGTTACATTTTTTGGGACAACTTTTTTTGAGCTCTTCAATTCCCTTTAAACAAGAATCCAATATCTCTTCACTGGCCTTAGCTCCGGGTAGTTAGGAAGATTAACCTTTTTTTTGGTACAAATACAACATTATTCTTTCAGGCCAAAAATAAGTCTTTAAACTGAACAAATCGGGCTGCTTTCTTTCCGAAAAAATGCTTTCTATTTCTGAGTTTTAGAAACATCATATGGAATATTACTCCTATTTGAACCAGGTTTTTTATCAAAGGACAAGTTCTCCTGGTACTGGCCAATGAATGTTTGGCCTTCATTTTGTAGGATCAATTTGAGTTTTATTGAAAATAATTAATAATTTTTGAAATAATCTAAGGCTCTTTAAATTATATATATATTCTAGCAGTAAATCAAAATCTGAGCCGACTTAGCTACGTATATTCTTTTGTCTCTTGAAAATAGAGACTAATTTTTCGAATTCATTGAAATTTGGCCTCAAAAGTAATGGAATTTTGACAGAATTCAAACGTAATAGTAATTTTGTTATCACAATAACTTATCGAAGTCGGATTAAAGTTCTAGGCTAAATAGATACTATTTTAAGACGCCCTACAATCAATGTATCTGCTTATATATAAAAATTTTTAAAACTACCAGATGGATTTTTTTAATATAAAAATAAGAAGCAGAGAATGTTGGTAATGTTGGTACCAAATTTGACCTAACACCCATAGAAGGCCCTAACATGGAATATCGATTTAAGCTTAATATTTAGTGCACAAATAAGGTTCCTTCTCGAAATACAGTTTTAAGGTTGAAATGCTCTTAAATATGGACCGATTCTATTCAAGTTCAACTTAATTGTATTTCTGTGTTCAATATATGTAAATTCACGTAAGTAATTTCGCAAATATCGGGACATATTAGGTTTTAGATCCCCATATAATTAGGCCCCATCAAGAATTTCAGTTAAGCTTAAACATTGAAAAATTCTAATGAAATTCGGCTCAAATATTTGTGATATTTTGATTTTATGGAAAAAATATTGATCGTTTTAAAATGGTGAAACAAAGGGACCTATGCGATGTTACCTTAAGCGCTTTATATGGTTAAGTTTAATGCCTAGTCCTAAATAGACTCAATTATCATCATATAACAATTTCGCAGCAAAAGCACTATTTCTTTCCGAATCGAATTTCCAAAGACTTTTACCAATCTTGACCCCCTTCCATAGCTAAAGTCTTGTGGTAATTTCAAACATCATCAATACGCTTCTTGCATTTTGGTGGGATCACCCAATAGACTTAAAAAATTTTTATCTTCACAATATTCTGTTCTCGATCGTTTGTTACAAATTTTATGTAAAAATATTGATCGGTTGCTTTGCTGATACTTGAAACCCATTTTGATATAAGAAGTACAATTATTGTGAATAAAAACAATTTATACTAATTTAGTGGTATTTAATTATGGACCGATCGTGCTAAAATGTATGAAAATTATTCTGCTTTAATAGAACTTGTTTTAACAATAATTCTTCTGACACCCATTTCTGGATGAGATTTAAAACTTAAGAGGGGGTTTCGAAGCGTAGTAAATTTTATAAGGATTTTTTAATGATGATCATAATGAGATCATATTGATGATCATAATAATGATCATAATGATGATCATATTGTGATCATCTGGAAAGGATCTCATTGGGAATTATACGTAATGTTTATATGTTAGGGATCTACCATAAGACCCCGGGTGAATCGTGGAGCAATTGTCATTGTATTTATATAGATAAAGTAATTCCGATTTATAAGCAATAGAAACAAGTTAGAGATTATCTTCGATCGAGAAAAATATTCGAGTCAAATTTTGTGCTTTAAAATTAAATTGATCAGGACTATTTTCAGTAGGTGTTACAAATAGCAATACATTTATATTACCTAGTGTAGTGTACTAAAGACAAATCTAATAAAAAACAATTTCTCTATAAAAATCCCACTGAAATTGACTAACAAAGATCATAACAAATGAATGAGTTCGTCTGTCTCTCTGACTGTCTGTTTGTCTGTCTGTCTATCTATCTTTCTATCGGAGGGACTGTGTGAATTTTAATGGAAACTAACAGTGTCAAAATGATAGTAGAACGAGTAAGTAAAATAAAATAAAGTACTCTCATGTAGTCATCATCATCATCATCATCCTCATCATCATACTCTATTAGCACCTCCATCCATCCAGTTGGTTTATAGTTCATGTACGACACTCATATTAAAATAAAGGCGGCGGTATTTCTTTTTTCACCATCCATAAACGAAAAAAAGCAAACATACAAACAAACAAACACTCATTCCCCTGATCCAGCTCGATCGTAATACAAAAGAGTTGATTTTAAATAAATTTTAATTTTATGCCTCTTTTTCTTTTACAGAGAAAGAAACCAAAATAAAGGAGTGTTTGAAATTTTATTAGATTTAAAATTAAAATAAAAAAACATATAGTCAGTCAGATAGTCAGTCATTAACAAATTTATGTTAATCAGTTTGGGGAGAAAAGTCATCTGAAGTCAATAATAAAATTTAATCATTATTTAAAGGTTTTTGTTTGACAAAAAGTGAGAGAGAAACGATCAAAGAAAATTTTAATTAAAAAATTAATTGCAAAGAAAAAATTGTGAACAAAAAGGTGTCAAATTTCAGTTGCAGCGATAAATTTATTAATTGAAGTTTTAATTAATAAATAAATAAACTTCAAATGTTTTAAATACAAAAATTCGCCCATAAATTATGCTTGATTTTTTAATGAATTTGGCGGCCTAAAAGTAGGACAATAGTTTTTCGATTTTTGAAAATGTTTCCTCTCTCTCTCTCTAAAATGCTGTCAATATTTCACATGAGGAATTGAAAAAATGCTTGAAAACAAAGGGTTTAGCACATTATCAAAGCTGATCTTGTCATGGCTTCTGGTATCTACCATAATTTGTTCCCCTAAGATAGGCAACGACTTTTGAGATGAACTAAACATATAATCAGTGATGTCAAATATATCTAAATTTTTATTTAAACAAATTTCGCCAAATCTTAAGTATTTATTACCCTAACATCCACCGTAAGGTGGTTGGGTTATTATAAATTTGTTGCTGATGTTTTGTAACATACAGGAAAAATGGTGTGGAACAGCCACCAGGTTTTTAAGATATCTTGATAAAATTTTGGTACATGTTATTTGTTGGCTTAAGGACGAAAGTTATTGGAATTAATATATACGCGTCCAATATCTCAGGTTAGCTTCCCATACAAATGGCCCTTCCCGGAATGGAATTTTAACGGTAAAAAATGTCCTAAATATTAAAGCGATTTTAACGAAAGCTTAATACTAATATGATCTTATGATATCTGAAATCGATAGTTTCAAATTATGCGAGGGTCATTCCATCTTTTCATAGATCCCGTGCAAGCCTCCTTCCAAATATAATTTTGAAGGGCATAAATCTCACATAATAACGACTGTTAACTTGTAATAACAACTAATCAAATTAAGATAAATACAATTAAAATTGATGTTCGAAATTATACGAGGGTCGATACATTATTTCTTCTAGCTCCGATATAACGCTCCAGAAAATCATTTTCTAACGCATAAATTTTACATAAAACCATAAATCTGAAAAACAATTATACGAGGGTTGTTCACAATGCTGTCATTTAACAAAAAAGTTTAATACATAGTGAGACTATAACACATTTCTAGTTGTGTTAATAAATTATTCCTTCCATTTCTGAACACCCCTAATAACTATTGCCTCCAAATTAATACCACAAAAGTTTAAAAAATTTGTTATCGAAAATAGCAAAATAACAACTCAAAATTATCAATTAAATACATTAATTTTATTCGAATTCATTTATTAAAATTATTTTTGTTGAAATTTTTTGTTCACAAAAAATTCTTGAAGACAAAACAAACATGCATTAACAAAATGTTTTTAATTTATCTCTAGTCGAAGTGTCGCTCTGTCGAAATTTTTGTTGCCTACAACATTCACACAAACATAGAGACACATGCACACACGTACAGCTGAGACCAAGCCAGCTATCGAATCCAAATTTTTAATTTAAATGAAACAACATTTACTAGATTCAAAAAAGAGGCAAAGTGAGATAAAACGGCAGTCACTTTGTCTATTAGCCAGTCAGCCACCTCTACCGCCAACCAACAACAACAACAAAAATTATATACAGTGAAACTATTTCTCAAGTACCAGAGATCATGTGAGATCAAGAAATTGCAAGTGCAAACAGATTTTTAGTCTAATAAAAAGCGACATTTGCGACATGTAAAATGCCAACAGTTTTAATGAATTCACGTATAGTGAAGTGGTATTCGTTTAAGGCGCTGATATATAACGAAGGAATTATTGAAATCTTCATGAAAAAGGACAAGGATAAATAATTTTCAGTGGGAAAAACAAAAATTAGTGAATAAGTAACTTTTCCGTGAAACTATAAATTTCCCCAAAATTATAGATTTATAACAAGTATATAAATGAATATGTGAATTTTTAAATAAAATGTAAATTTTAGTGAAATCGAAATTTTAAACCTTAACTGACACCTGACACGGTGAATATTTTACGAAAACAGTGAAATTTTTGGAGGCAATGTAAAGTTTGATTTACTTTATTGAAAAGGAAAACAGTTTTTTTTCGTAAGAGGTATAAAATTTAAGTGCACTTAATGAACTTTTAGTGAAAATTGAATTTTTAGTGAAAATATGCATTTTTATTGAAAATGTGAATTTTTAGTAAAAATGTGAATTTTTAGTGAAAATGTGCACTTTTAGTGAAAATGTGCACTTTTAGTGAAAATGTGCACTTTTAGTGAAAATGTGCACTTTTAGTGAAAATGTGCACTTTTAGTGAAAATGTGCACTTTTAGTGAAAATGTGCACTTTTAGTGAAAATGTGCACTTTTAGTGAAAATGTGCACTTTTAGTGAAAATGTGCACTTTTAGTGAAAATGTGTATTTTAATGAAAATGTGAATTTTTAATGAAAATGTGCATTTTTAATGAAAATGTGCATTTTTAATGAAAATGTGCATTTTTAATGAAAATGTGCATTTTTAATGAAAATGTGCATTTTTAATGAAAATGTGCATTTTTAATGAAAATGTGCATTTTTAATGAAAATGTGTATTTTTAGTGAAAATGTGCATTTTTAGTGAAAATATGCATTTTTAGTGAAAATGTGCACTTTTAGTGAAAATGTGCATTTTTAGTGAAAATGTGCATTTTTAGTGAAAATGTGCATTTTAGTGAAAATGTGCATTTTTAGTGAAAATGTGTATTTTTAGTGAAAATGTGTATTTTTAGTAAAAATGTGCATTTTTAGTAAAAATGTGCATTTTTAGTGAAAATGTGCATTTTAGTGAAAATGTGCATTTTTAGTAAAAATTTGCATTCTTAGTGAAAATGTGCACTTTTAGTAAAAATGTGCATTCTTAGTGAAAATGTGCATTCTTAGTGAAAATGTGCACTTTTAGTAAAAATGTGCATTCTTAGTGAAAATGTGCATTTTTAGTGAAAATGTGCATTTTTAGTAAAAAATGTGCATTTTTAGTAAAAATGTGCATTTTAGTAAAAATGTGCATTTTTAGTAAAAATATGCATTTTTAGTGAAAATGTGCATTTTTAGTAAAAATGTGCATTTTTAGTAAAAATGTGCATTTTTAGTAAAAATGTGCATTTTTAGTAAAAATGTGCATTTTTAGTGAAAATGTGCATTTTTAGTAAAAATGTGCATTTTTAGTGAAAATGTGCTTTTTAGTAAAAATTTGCAATTTTAGTAAAAATTTATTACTTTTTAGTGAAAATGTTTTTTTGTGAACATGTGATCATTTGTAAAAATTGTGAAAAAATCAATTTAAATTTCTTTATAATTCGAGTATTCGGTAAAAAAACTGAAACTGGACTCTGGACTCTCTATTTCTCGCAAAATTTTCGAACTGCTTCTCACTTAATTCCCCTGAGTTTTTAAAAAAAAATCGAAAACAATTTGTTACTTTAAAATCCGCAATAAATAATAAAAAAAAACAACAACAACAAAACGCTTAATGCAATTCGGAGACAAAAATTAGAATAAAACAGTGAAACACTATTGCAATATTAAGTCATCATTTTAGCCATTTAACCATTCAGTCGAGGCACTGAGTCGTAAAGTCTAAATGTTTTGAAGAATTCCCAATTCGCGATAAAAAAAAAAAACATTTTCGCTCATTTCTGAAAAAAAACTAAACTCCAACAGACAACATGTCTAATGGAAGTATGTTAAATGCTACAAACAGCATAATTAGTTAGAATGTATTTAGATCACAGAAGTAACTTTGAATATAAAAAAAAATCACACACACACTCAAACACATATAAAAATGTTTAAGTAATTTTTATCGGACAAGTTACACATTAAAAAGTAATTCACACACATATTCACACACATTTATAGTTTTTTTTTTTTTTTTTTTTTGTATTTTTTGGCGAAATGCCGAATATTTAGTGATGGGTGAGAAAGAACCATTAAACCAAATTGTCAAATGAAATACGTTTTAGTTGTGTTTCTTAAATAAACATTATTCTGTGACATTAAACAATAACTGTGTTTTAAAGTGGTAAGAAGAAAAAAGCTTTAAACTGTCTAGAGAATATTTATTTTTTTTAATAGTTTTTGTAGTAAAATGAGAATAATAATTATTATTTATGTATTTACAAATTTAACCCATTTCTGCCTCCACCCAGTGAGGTCAACATAAATAAACAAAATATGGGACAAGTTTGTGCAAATGACAATTTGGCAAAAAAAACTAAAAATGTTTTTTATAAAAATTTGAAAAAAATGTTAACAGATTTGGAACAATTTTTAAATGCGAATTGAATTTAGTAAAAATGTGAATTTATAGTCAAATTTTTAATTTCCACTGTTTTGTGAAAATTTTTAGATGAATATTTTTTCTTTCTGTGAAAATGTAAATTTTTAGTGGAAGAGTGAGAAAATGTGAATT
>PYHX02000158.1:8799954-8819872 GCA_004302925.2 Cochliomyia hominivorax | reverse complement strand
TTTCATCTGCAGTCATGTAAAGAGTATGTTCGTGTATGTTTCACTGGATGTTACGTGTGTGTGTTAAAAAAAAATATTATTTTATAAAAATCTCCATAAAAATTTTATTTGTAACACAAAAAAAAAAATGGCTACAAAAAAAAGAATTTTCTGTCATTTTCCACTCTCCAACAAGGAACTTCAACGATTTTTCTTTTCCATTTCATTTCTTTGGACACAATTTTTATACCCTACACCACCATAGGTGGTTGGGGTATTAAGCGTTTGTGTAACGGACAGAAGGAAGTGTGCAACCTCAATACCGTTCGACTTTGGATCACTTTCTGATTTGATGATGACGATGTCCGTCCGTCCGTCTGTCTGGTTGTCTATGTAAACCTTGTGAACCAAATACGGAATGGGAATTTTAGTGCACAAGTCATAAATATTAAGCGATAAATGAAATTGGGTCTTATGATATTGTGAAACGATGTGCCAAGTTATATGAGGATTCATTATTTCTCATAGGTCTCATACAACCCACCTTCCCAATATCAACTTGAAGGTTTAAATTTCACTAATACGTTGAATTGTATTTGTGTAAAATTGTTCAAAATAAGCAAAAGTCGATGTGCGAAATTACACGAGGGTCGGTTCATAATTTCTTCCATTTAACGCCCTCAGAATAAAACTCTTTCAGAACGCATTAATCCCACATGGATGTTAGCACCAGTAAAATATACTGTACTCTTAAGTGTAAATTAAAAAAATACCTTAAGACGAGGGTGGTTCATTAATTATCTGGTGTAGGGTATTCAAATGACGGACTTGACCGACTACAACTTCTTACTTTTTTTATGTGGTTTTCTCACTCTCTCAGGCAGCTGCCGTGTGGGAGGGGCTAAAAATGAAAAGTAATTGCTACCAGGCGCCATTTACCTTTTGGGCAAAAACCGCCAATAAATGTTTGTACACTTTTTAAAGAAAAAATTGTTTTACGTATTTTTTACTCTTTTTTTTTTTTTTGGAAAAATAAATTTTTATCTTATTTTTACAGCTTTCGGAAAAAAGAAGAAGAAGAAGATATTCACAGATAGAGATGTTAAAATCCACATAAAAATTCACATAAAAATTGTTACATTAACATTTTGTTAAACATTTGTATGTGTGTGCATGTGAGTATTTGTGTGTGTGAATTTTTCTTTTTATAACATTTTCAAACGCATCCTTTTTTGTTGTTGTTTTTGGTTTATTTGAACCGGCAAAATTTTCATTTTCAGTTTCATTTGAAATTCTATAAATTTGAAAGCAACCAGTGCTTAAGGGTTACATTTTATTATAGTTGTTGTTGCTGTTTTGTAACGGTTATATTATAGCAGAAAGTCTATATGGATGTCTAGGTGGGTAGATAGATGTTTTATTCATACAAATGTACATGAATATAGATATGGATGTGTGTACAAATTGTTGTTGTTTGTTTGGCATAAAGAAAATGATAAACAAAAAAATTGACTGCGCCGAAGTTATATTGAAGAGATCATAAAAATTTAGATAAAATAATTATCTTTTTGGGGCTGTAGTTCAAAATCATAAAATTCTGAAGAAATTAAGATGAAGAGAGCTCAAAACAAAACGCACTTGGTGATCTCACAGTGGCTAAAATGGTCAGTGTAATTTAGCTCTAGAGTCTGTTAAATCGTTAAGCGTGTAAATTTCTTATAGACTTAATTTTCTGAAGTCTTGATTCTTCCATGATGATACGTGGCTATATGAGGGCTTCAGGAAACAATAGACAGTTCCTCTTGAAATTTGGTTTAGCGTTTTTTTGCTGCACAAGTCTTAATCATGTGAAATAACATGAGATTACAATTTTTTATACACTTGAAAGTGATTTCCGGGGTGATTTGAGTCTGTATGTGAGCTACGGTCCTTTTTGGGCTGAACTTCTTGAAATTTGACAGGAGGATATAAAATTGGTTAATTTCAATTTTATGAGCTTTAAAATCCCATTCTGAGAGGACATTTGGTCGAAAATTACCTGAAACTTAGTAGCGAACATGACAACTTTCAATAGGCTTTAATCTTATCTCAACCTCTTACGGCTGATTTCATCCACCATGTTATTTACACCATAAAGCACAGTGTGTCGAAATCGATTATTTGACATAATTGTTGAACTTTTGAACTGTTGAGACCAGTGATATTTTGTATATGGTTAGTAACTGGAAATCTCTATAAAAAATGCTCTTACATGTATTATCCTTATATTTCATGGATGTAACTTCTCCCCTCCTTCTTTACACCCTACACTATCATAGCACAGTGTTTTGAACTTTTGAATCTTTAATAATTTCTCAATAAAAATTCAATATTAAGAGCTGATTGGAGGAGTACAGATGCCTCCAATATTGGCCACCTCTCCTCTGTTGGTCTTTTAAAATTTAATTCAGAAATTGTTTATATAGATTGTCCTTAAAATTGCTATACTCTTACATGTGCGCTTACGATTCGAAGGTATTCCCTTTTTACCAGTTAATGGGCTTAATATAAGTCCCAAAAATTCTATAAAAGTATACACCAGATTCCCTACAACATTTTAAACAATGTTGCTTCAAAAATCGGCTGTAAAATTTCATGAGATGTCCTGTATTAGTTATAGAGATATGTGATATTACCTGGTTCGTTTGGAAGGGAGATTCCGATATAATTACTATTATTGGAGAACCTATTTCAACCTTAAATTTTTTATCGAATTGTTTAATATTGTATTTTTATAATCATGAAGCAGTCTAATATATTAATATTTTTATATAAATATAAATACATCTGGATATCACAGTCCGCATGTCGATTTTTTTTCAACAGTTTAAATATGTAAAGTATCTGTTATACATATCCAAATACATAAACAAATAAATATATTTTTTATTTGGTGCGAATACTTTACTGACACACAGAAATACTAAAAATAATATAGAGATTTTTCTCCTATAAAAAAAATTAATGGGATTAACAAATGTGTTTAATGTTTTGGAGCGTTATCGACCTAAAGCTGAGGTCTAATGTGAAATATATCAAAAGTTTCTGAATAATTTTCAAAGACAACTGTGAAGTGAAACGCAAAAGTTCATATGTAAAGCTCGGACAATGTCGAAACCGAACATCTATAACATAAAGATATTATGAGGTGTTGAAATTAGGCCATACAAAGGACCTCTAACGATTACAATTGAAGCATTTAAAGAGTCAATCAACTAAATTGACTAAAAGGTCGGTATATCATCGATCGACTCAGCATTACTTACTAATCTGATTCAATAATGGCCATCAGTTTTTGGTGTTGTTGTAACAGATGGAAAGACTAATTACACTTATAAATTTTGTTTCATGTTGTTGTTCAACTCCAGACCAAGAAATCTGATAACCTCAATTGGTTGGATTCATAGATTTTCAGGACAGAATGAGTTTGGATTCAACTGGCAGTTGAATAGATGTAGTGCATCATATGATACTCGACCATATGCCGGACATAGGTTTGTGACCAAAAGGCATTAAGCCAGTTGCTCCATTCCGATCTCAGTTGTGCCAGAACTCCGCTTGTTGACCGCAGCAAAATTTGTGAATTGTCTTCAGTGGGCGGTGGGCGGCCTCCAAGCATGACATTAATACGACAACTTGAAACCAAACGATCTTGCACATATCTATGTATGCTACTACATCCTTCTTAACATGAACCGGCGGTAACTCCAATTGTATAATATTGAAGTTAGGATGATTTCTCCGATGACATTCTGACCGTCAGTCTGGATAACTGTTGTGAATACTACACAGATCACAATTTTAGAAATATCTTGATCAATTTGTATATATATTTTGGGCTAAAGACGAAGCTTCTTAAAATTAGTCATTTTTGGTCTTATATATCGGAAAGCTCCCATTCATTCACAACTGAATGACTTATAAAATTGGTTTTTTGTTTTGGGTTTCCCTGTCCTCAGATTTGTTTTATATGCATTAAGATTAGGAATTCTTTTATAATTAAATTGAAGAAATTCAAAAAACCCCAAAAACTAAAAGAAATCATGTCCAAAATTGGATCAAAATTTTACTTTGGTCTAAATATCCCTAAATCAATAAGATTATTAACTACACCTCGAAAATATTTTCTATTGAAAACATTCAGTAGTTTCATAGTTACAGGATTATTTACAAAAAGCGTTTTGGAACTACTGTGGATCGGGAGAAATTTACTAAAACCCTCATATAATACCACTTCCGAAAAAACACCTCAAATAGCAAAAGTCTTATTAAAGTGAGTATCATGATAATATTTGAAATAAGTTTGTTTTAAAAAGGCTCAAATCATAAAATCAGTACCGACGAGGATCGTTCCATAATTTGTTATGTCTGAGGCACTCAGTTTGTCCAAATCGATTTTTTTTTGGGAAACAATTCTCTAACTTTTAAATTGTGAAAGAAAATTTTACATGTTTAGAACAGAGGTATTCCCAAGTTCATTTCAAGGAGTACAGATTCCTAACCGGACAGGGACGTAGTCGGTGACCCTCCAAAGTTGGTCACCTCTTTGGAGGGTCACCGACTACGATCCTGACAAAAGAAACTTTGTGTGTAGATAGTCTCATCAATTTCTATCCATAACCTGTAATCAAATATCTCCTTCCATGGATTTTGTTTATATTTTGATAGAAAAAATCCAAAAACTTTTGAATCCCCCTTATAATTCATTTAATACCGTATAATATTACAAAATTTTTAATTTATAATTAAAAATAACAAAATATTGAATTTAAGTGATTTATTTTTATTTTTATTATTATTTTTTTTTTCTTCTTTTCCATAGAATTACGCACACGTGGCATGACGCTTTAAAATTTTTATTAAAAACCCATTTTTTTCTACACCTAAAGTGTTAACAATTTCAATTTGTTAGCAAAACTAAACTGAAAAGAGCACTAAATAAATGATTTTTTTTTAAATGTTTTTTTCCAGTTTTTCGCTTTAAATTTAGCACAATAAATATTTTATTAAAACGACACACTTAATACGATTTTCCATTCACCACAGCCAGACTGAGCATAAAGACAAGAAAAAGACTTAAATATAAATAACAAATAAGAATGCTTTATTCGGTTATGTCAAATCTTCAATACCCTTCATCACAAATGTGTATGAAGTAAATATGTTATGTTTCGTACATACACTCTCACGCATACACTCAGAGACGTATTAAATATATAATCGGTTTTCTTAAATACAACAGTTGATGAGTGAGTGTCTCATAAAATAAGTTATAGTTTTGACTATAACTTTTTTCTACTGAACCGATTTTGATAATATGTTAAATGATAATGAAGTACATATAACTTCATATTACGATCAAATCTTATTCTAATTTGTCGATATTTAATTGACAGTTTTACGATAGTTCGCTGGAACTTAGAGTTTGCCTCAGATATCGGTCTATATCTTATGATATACGTAAGCGATTTTGCTGATTTTAAATAGAAAACTTAACAGGACTTTAGCAAATACTAAAACCAAATTTCATTGAGATTTGTCAATTATTGTGGAAGTGAGCGTGCCAACAACAGACAGCGCAACGGACAGACATACAGTCAGACAGACAGACGGACATAGGTAAACTATTTCAGATTTTGATTTCATGTAAAATATATACATTATGGGATCTAAGATAATTCCTTCTTGGCGTTACACACGGAATGACAAAGTCAATATAACCTCTTCACCACTTGTGATGGTGGAGGGTATAAAACTAAATAAATAAAAAAGTAAAAAACAACCAGAAAATCCCAAAACAAATGACAAAAAACAAATAAAAATTAATGTAAAGTAAATTTTAAAGTAAACTCAATGTAAAGTAATGTAATGTAAAGTAAAGTATTGTAATAATAACATGATATACATTTTGTCTCCTAACAGACATAAGACACTAAATTAATTTAAACTTTATTACTTGTTACAATTACAAGCCATGTTAAATGGGAATTTATTACCTAAAAACAACAACAACAACAACAGCAACAACAATATCAAATAGAAATAAATTTGAAACCCCTTCAGTCATAATAATTGCTTTTTTTTCCAACACGAACCAACACACAAACTCCAAAAACAATCAACAGAATTACAGACAACATTACAATATGACAACAATTTCGATAGATTTTTTCTTTAAAGGAAAATTTCTCCTTTTACACACATATTGACTTTAGAGTAACTAAGTTCAGAGTAATGGGAGTTTTTCATTTCTTTTACTGTTGTTGTTTTTTGTATTTGTTTCACTTATAAATTGTTCTACTCCCACGCTCAAGAAATTTGAAACAGAAACAAAAGTTTTCAATACCCTTTAGGCGCCTTTTGACATCTCTTGGCAAAAAAAAAAACTAGAAAAGAAAGAAGTTGAAATCTTTTGAAACCCATATTCATAAAGGAAAACCCTTTGTCGTCAAAACTTTTTTTAAAAAAATGTTCACAGCAAACAGAAATACTTAAAAGTTACAACCATCCCGAATTATGTGTCTGGAGGAAAAAAAAACTATAAAAAAACAAGAATCAAGTAAGGAAGTTAAAGACGATCAAACACGACTATGCACGACTCTACAATGCTAAGTGTTTATTCTTAAATGATCTGTTAAAAGCAGAATTCCTGCCTCACCAATTAGATCCATTTTTGGAAAACCTTCCTTTAATGTTTAACGTGACTTCTGTCACTTTGCTCGAACAGGTAGTCCATCTCCGTTTAAAATCTGTTACATTTTTGGGCAACTTTTTTGTTGTCTTCAATTCCCTTTAAACAAGAATCCAATATCTCTTCACTGGCCTTAGCTCCGGGTAGTTAGGAAGATTTACCTTTTTTTGGTACAAATACAACATTATTCTTTCAGGCCAAAAATAAGTCTTTAAACTGAACAAATCGGGCTGCTTTCCTTCCGAAATAATGCTTTCTATTTCTGAGTTTTAGAAACATCATATGGAACATTCCTCCTATTTGAACCAGGTTTTTTATCAAAGGACAAGTTCTCCTGGTACTGGCCAATGAATGTTTGGCCTTCATTTTGTAGGATCAATTTGAGTTTTATTGAAAATAATTAATAATTTTTGGAATAATCTAAAGTTCCTTAAATTATATATATATTCTAGTAGTAAATCAAAATCTGAGCCGACTTAGCTACGTATGTTCTTTTGTCTCTTGGAAATAGAGACTAATTTTTCGAATTCATTGAAATTTGGCCTCAAAAGTAATGGAATTTTGACAGAATTCAAACGTAATAGTAATTTTGTTATCACAATAACTTATCGAAGTCGGATTAAAGTTCTAGGCTAAAATAGATACTATTTTAAAGCAACCTACAATCAATGTGTCTGCTTATATATAAAAATTTTGAAATCTACCAGATGGATTTTTTTAATATAAAAATAAGAAGCAGAGAATGTTGGTAATGTTGATACCAAATTTGACCTAACACCCATAGAAGGCCCTAAGATGGAATATCGATTTAAGCTTAATATTTAGTGCACAAATAAGTTTCCTTCTCGAAATACAGTTTTAAGGTTATAATGCTTTTAAATATGGACCGATTCTATTCAAATTCAACTTAATTGTGTTTTCGCCTTCAATATATATAAATTCACGTAACTAATTTCGCAAATATCGGGACATATTAGGTTTTAGATCCCATATAATTAGGCCCCATCAAGAATTTCAGCTTAAACATTGAAAAATTCTAATGAAATTCGGCTCAAATATTTGTGATATTTTGATTTTATGGAAAGAATATTGATCGTTTTAAAATGGTGAAACAAAGGGACCTATGCGATGTTACCTTAAGCCGCTTTATATGATTAAGTTTAATGCCTAGTCCTAAATAGACTCAATTTTCATCAAATAAAAGTTTTGCAGCAAAAGCACTACTTCTTTCCGAATCAAATTTCCAAAGAGTTTTACCGATCTTGACTCCCTTCAATAGCTAAAGTCTTGTGGTAATTTCAAACATCATCAATACGCTTCCTGCATTTTGGTGGAATCACCCAATAGATTTTAAAAATTTTTATCTTAACAATATTCTGTTCTCGATCGTTTGTTACAAATTTTATGAAAAAATATTGATCGGTTGCTTTGCTGATATTTAAACCCATTTTTGATATAAGAAGTTCAGTTATTGTGAATAAAAACAATTTATACTAATTTAGTGGTATTTTATTATGGAACGATCGTGCTAAAATGTATAAAAATTATTCTGCTTTTATAGAAGTTGTTTTAACAACAAATTTCTGAATGAGATTTCTGCATGAGATTTAAAAACTTAAGAGGGGGTTTCGAAGCGTAGTAAATTTTATAAGGATTTTTTAATGATGATCATCATTAAAAAATGATGATCATATTGATGATCATAACGATGATCATATTGATGATCATAACGATGATCATAATGATGATCATAATGATGATCATCTGGAAAGGATCTCATTTGGGAATTATACGTAATGTTATATGTTAGGGATATAACAAAAGACCCCGGGTGAAATCGTGGTGCAATTGTCAATGTATTTACATAGAAAAAGTAATTCCGATTTATAAGGCAATAAAAACAAGTTAGAGATTATCTTCGATCGAGAAAAATGTTCTAATAAAATTTTGTGCTTTAAACTTAAGTTGATCAGGACTATTTTCAGTAGGTGTTACAAATATCAATACAAATTAATATTATCTAGTGTAGTGTACTAGAAACAAAACATTCAAATCTAATAAAAAACTATTTTCTCTATAAAAATCCCACTGAAATTGACTAACAAAGATCATAACAAATGAATGAGTTCGTCTGTCTCTCTGACTGTCTTTTTGTCTGTCTTTCTATCGGAGGGACTGTGTGAATTTTAATGGAAACTAACAGTGTCAAAATGATAGTAGAACGAGTAAGTAAAATAAAATAAAGTACTCTCATGTAGTCATCATCATCATCATCCTCATCATCATACTCTATTAGCACCTCCATCCATCCAGTTGGTTTATAGTTCATGTACGACACTCATATTAAAATAAAGGCGGCGGTATTTCTTTTTTCACC
This sequence comes from Cochliomyia hominivorax, assembly GCA_004302925.2. NCBI lineage: Eukaryota > Metazoa > Arthropoda > Insecta > Diptera > Calliphoridae > Cochliomyia > Cochliomyia hominivorax. Next base: position 8,810,786 of record PYHX02000158.1, on the reverse strand, counting down.
ATCCATAAACGAAAAAAAAGCAAACATACAAACAAACAAACACTCATTCCCCTGATCCAGCTCGATCGTAATACAAAAGAGTTGATTTTAAATAAATTTTTAATTTTATGCCTCTTTTTCTTTTACAGAGAAAGAAACCAAAATAAAGGAGTGTTTGAAATTTTATTAGATTTAAAATTAAAAAAAAATATATAGTCAGTCAGATAGTCAGTCATTAACAAATTTATGTTAATCAGTTTGGGGAGAAAAGTCATCTGAAGTCAATAATAAAATTTAATCATTATTTAAAGGTTTTTTTTTGACAAAAAGTGAGAGAGAAACGATCAAAGAAAATTTTAATTAAAAAATTAATTGCAAAGAAAAAATTTTGAACAAAAAGGTGTCAAATTTCAGTTGCAGCGATAAATTTATTAATTGAAGTTTTAATTAATAAACAAATCACAAATAAACTTTCGAATATATAAATACAAAAATTCGCCCATAAATTATGCTTGATTTTTTAATGAATTTGGCGGCCTAAAAGTAGGCAATAGTTTTTCGATTTTTGAAAATGTTTCCTCTTTCTCTAAAATGCTGTCAATATTTCACAGGAGGAATTGAAAAAATGTTTAAAAACAAAGGGTTTAGCACATTATCAAAGCTGATCTTGTCATGCTTCTGGTATCTACCATAATTTGTTCCCCTAAGATAGGCAACGACTTTTGAGATGAATTAAACATATAATCAGTGATGTCAAAATATATCTAAATTTTTATTTAACAAATTTCGCCAAATCTTAAGTATTTATACCCTACATCACCGTAGGTGGTTGGGTTCTTATAAATTTGTGCTGATGTTTGTAACATACAGAAAAAATGATGGAACAGCCACATTTGAGAGTACCGATCGACTCAATAGGTTGCAGGTTTTTAAGATATCTTGATAAAATTTGGTACATGTTATTTGTTGGCTTAAGGACGAAACTTATTGGAATTAATTATATACGGTCCAATATCTCAGGTAGCTTCCATACAAATGCCCTCCCGGAATGGAATTTTAAGGTAAAAAATGTCCTAAATATAAAGCGATTTTAACGAAACTTAATACTAATATGTCTTATGATATTCTAAATCGATGTTCAATATGCGAGGGTCATTCCTATACTTTTCATAGATCCCGTGCAAGTCTCCTTCCAAATATAATTTTGAGGGGCATAAATCTCACATATACGCTGTTAATGTAATAACAACTAGTCAAATTAAGATAAATACAAGCTAAAATTGATGTTCGAAATTATACGAGGGTCGATTCATTATTTCTTCTAGCTCTGATATAACGCTCCAGAAAAAATCATTTTCTAATGCATAAATTTTACATAAAACCATAAATCTAAAACTCAAATTATACGAGGGTTGTTCATAAATTTTTCGTAGCTGTCATTTACAAAAAAGTTTAATACATAGTGAGACTCTAACGACATTTCTAGTTGTGTTAATAAATTATTCCTTCCATTTCTGAACTCCCCTAATAATCATTGCTCCAAATTAATACCACAAAAGTTTAAAAAATTTGATTATCGAAAATAGCAAAATAACAACTCAAAATTATCAATTAAATACATTAATTTTATTCGAAAATAATTTCAATTTTATTCGAATTCATTTACAAAATTATTTTTGTTGTAAATTTTTTGTTCACAAAAAATTCTTGATGACAAAACAAACATGCATTAACAAAATTTTTTAATTTATCTCTAGTCGAAGTGTCGCTCTGTCGAAATTTTTGTTGCCTACAACATTCACACAAACATAGAGACACATGCACACACGTACAGCTGAGGCCAAGCCAGCTATCGAATCCAAATTTTTAATTTAAATGAAACAACATTTACTAGATTCCAAAAAAGAGGCAAAGTGAGATAAAACGGCAGTCACTTTGTCTATTAGCCAGTCAGCCACCTCTACCGCCAACCAACAACAACAAAAAAATTATATACAGTGAACTATTTCTCAAGTACCAGAAGATCATGTGAGATCAAGAAATTGCAAGTGCAAACAGATTTTTAGTCTAATAAAAGCGACATTTGCGACATGTAAAATGCCAACAGTTTTAATGAATTCACGTACAGTGAAGGGAATTTGATTAAAGGCGAGATTTAAATAAAAAACATTTACAGTATAAATGTGAATTATTAACGAAAATATGAAATTTTCATGAAAAAAGGATTAATAATTTTCAGTGAAAATATAAACATTCACCAAAAATTATAATTATAACAATATTTAAATGAAGATGTGAAGTTTTTAAATAAAATGTAGATTTTTAGTGAAATCAAAATTTTAAACCTTAACTGATACCTGAATTTTTAGTAAACGGTATATTTTTATGAAGATGTACATTTTCTGTGAAAATATAAATTTTAATGAAAAATAAAATTTTTAGTGAAAATTAAAATGTTTTGTAAAAATATGCATTTTTAGTGAAAATTAAAATTTTTAGTGAAAATGTGGATTTTTAGTGAAAATTAAATTTTTTAGTAAAAATGTGCATTTTTAGTGAAAATTAAAATTTTTAGTGAAAATTTGTATTTTTAGTGAAAATGTTTTTTTTTTTTTTTTTTTTTTTTTTTTGAAAATGTGCATTTTTTAAATGTTCATTTTTTTATGTGCCTTTTTTTTGAAAATGTGAATTTTTTTGTGAAAATATGCATTTTTTGTAGAAATGGTAATTAAATTTTTAGTGAAAATGTGGATTTTTTGTGAAAATATGCATTTTTAGTGAAAATGTACATTTTTAGTGAAAATTTGCATTTTTACTAAAAATTTGCATTTTTAGTAAAAATTTGCATTTTTAGTGAAAATGTGCATTTTTAGTAAAAAATGCGCATTCTTAGTGAAAATGTGCATTCTTAGTGAAAATATGCATTTTTATTGAAAATGTGAATTTTTAGTAAAAATGTGAATTTTTAGTAAAAATGTGAATTTTTAGTGAAAATGTGCACTTTTAGTGAAATTGTGCACTTTTATTGAAAATGTGCACTTTTAGTGAAAATGTGCATTTTAATGAAAATGTGCATTTTTAATGAAAATGTGCATTTTTAATGAAAGTGTGCATTTTTAATGAAAATGTGTATTTTAGTGAAAATGTGCATTTTTAGTGAAAATATGCATTTTTAATGAAAATGTGCATTTTTAATGAAAATATGCATTTTAGTGAAAATGTGCATTTTTAGTGAAAATGTGCATTTTTAGTGAAAATGTGCATTCTTAGTGAAAATGTGCATTTTTAGTGAAAATGTGCATTCTTAGTGAAAATGTGCATTTTTAGTAAAAATTTGCATTCTTAGTGAAAATGTGCATTTTTATTAAAAATGTGCATTTTTAGTAAAAATTTGCATTTTTAGTAAAAATTTGCATTCTTAGTAAAAATGTGCATTTTTAGTAAAAATGTGCAGTTTTAGTAAAAATTTGCATTTTTAGTAAAAATTTGCATTTTTAGTAAAAATGTGCATTTTTAGTAAAAATTTGCATTTTTAGTAAAAATTTGCATTTTTAGTAAAAATTCGCATTTTTAGTAAAACTGCATTTTTAGTAAAACTTTGCATTTTTAGTAAAAATTTGCATTTTTAGTAAAAATTTGCATTTTTAGTAAAAATGTGCATTTTTAGTAAAAATTTGCATTTTTAGTAAAAATGTGCATTTTTAGTAAAAATTTGCATTTTTAGTAAAAATGTGCATTTTTAGTAAAAATTTGCATTTTAGTAAAAATTTGCATTTTTAGTAAAAATTTGCATTTTTAGTAAAAATTTGCATTTTTAGTAAAAATTTGCATTTTTAGTAAAAGTTTGAATTTTTAGTAAAAATTTGCATTTTTAGTAAAAATTTGCATTTTTAGTAAAAATTTGCATTTTTAGTAAAAATTTGCATTTTTAGTAAAAATTCGCATTTTTAGTAAAAATTTGCATTTTTAGTAAAAATTTGCATTTTTAGTAAAAATTCGCATTTTTAGTAAAAATTTGCATTTTTAGTAAAAATTCGCATTTTTAGTAAAAATTCGCATTTTTAGTAAAAATGTGCATTTTTAGTAAAAATTCGCATTTTTAGTAAAAATTCGCATTTTTAGTAAAAATTCGCATTTTTAGTAAAAATGTGCATTTTTAGTAAAAATGTGCATTTTTAGTAAAAATGTGCATTTTTAGTAAAAATGTGCATTTTTAGTAAAAATGTGCATTTTTAGTAAAAATGTGCATTTTTAGTAAAATGTGCATTTTAGTAAAAATGTGCATTTTTAGTAAAAATGTGCATTTTTAGTAAAAATGTGCATTTTTAGTAAAAATGTGCATTTTTAGTAAAAATGTGCATTTTTAGTAATTAAAATGTGCATTTTTAGTAAAAATGTGCATTTTTAGTAAAAATGTGCATTTTTAGTAAAAATGTGCATTTTTAGTAAAAATGTGCATTTTTAGTAAAAATGTGCATTTTTAGTAAAAATGTGCATTTTTAGTAAAAATGTGCATTTTTAGTAAAAATGTGCATTTTTAGTAAAAATGTGCATTTTTAGTAAAAATGTGCATTTTTAGTAAAATGTGCATTTTAGTAAAATTTGCATTTTTAGTAAAACTTTGCATTTTTAGTAAAACTTTGCATTTTTAGTAAAACTTTGCATTTTTAGTAAAACTTTGCATTTTTAGTAAAAATTTGCATTTTTAGTAAAAATTTGCATTTTTAGTGAAAATGTGCATTTTTAGTGAAAATGTGCATTTTTAGTGAAAATGTGCATTTTTAGTGAAAAATAAAACTGAAACTGGACCCTGAACTCTCCATTTCTCGAAATTTTTCGAAATGCTTCTCATTTAATTCCCCTGAGTTTTTAAGAAAAATCGAAAACAATTTGTTACTTTAAATCCGCAATAAATAATAAAAAAACAACAACAAAACGCTAAATGCAATTCGGAGACAAAAATTAGAATAAAACAGTGAAACACTATTGCAATATTAAGTCAGTCATTTTAGCCATTTAACCATTCAGTCGAGGCACTGAGTCGTAAAGTCTAAATGTTTTGAAGAATTCCCAAATTCGCGATAAAAAAAAAAACATTTTCGCTCATTTCTGAAAAAAAACTAAACTCCAACAGACAACATGTCTAATGGAAGTATGTTAAATGCTACAAACAGCATAATTTGTTAGAATCTATTTAGATCACAGAAGTAACTTTGAATAAAAAAAAAATCACACACACACTCAAACACATATAAAAATGTTTAAGTAATTTTATCGGACAAGTTACACATTAAAGTAATTCACACACATATTCACACACATTAATATTTTTTTTTTGTATTTTGTATTTTTGGCGAAATGCCGAATATTTAGTGATGGTGAGAAAGAACCATTTAAACCAAATTGTCAAATGAAATACGTTTCAGTTGTTTTCTTAAATAACATTATTCTGTGACATTAAACAATAACTGTGTTTTAAGTGGTAAGAAGAAAAAAGCTTTAAACTGTCTAGAGAATATTTATTTGTTTTTAATAGTTTTTGTAGTAAAATGAGAATAATAATTATTATTTGTGTATTTTTACAAATTTAACCCATTTCTGCCTCCACCCAGTGAGGTCAACATAAATAAACAAAATATGGGACAAAGTTTGTGCAAATGACAATTTGGCAAAAAAAGCTAAAAATGTTTTATAAAAATTTGAAAAATGTTAACAGATTTGGAACAATTTTTAAATGCGAATTGAATTTTAGTAAAAATGTGAATTTATAGTCAAATTTTTAATTTTCACTGTTTTGTGAAAAATTTTTCTTTTTGTGAAAATGTAAATTTTTAATGGAAAAATTAGAAAATGTGAATTTTCCTTGATTTTTTAGTGAAAATATAAATTATTTTTTAATTTTAATTTTTTAATGAAAATTTGAATTTTAGTGAAAATTTTCATTTTTAATAAATATGCAGATTGAAGTTTTGATAGAATTTTTTTCCTGAAAATTTTTTAAATTCAAAATTTTTGTGAAATTTTAACTTTTAATGAAATAAAAAATTTTATTTAAAAATGTGCACTTTAAATGTAAATTGTAAATTCGTATTAATTAAATTCGATTTTTAAGTGAAAATGAGATTCTTTTTCGCGCAGCTTTTTGAATTGTAAATTTCTGTGTAATTTATTTTTTTAAAAATTGTGAATTTTAATGAAAATTTGAACTTTAAATTGAGGAATTTCAGTGAAATTTCTTGTATTTTGAGTAAAAATATAATTTTCTTTGAAAATATGAATTCATAGTGAAAATATAAATGTGATTATTTTAGTGATATTTTATATTTTTAGTGAAATGTAACTGTTAATAAACTGTAAGTTTTTACTGAAACTATGAAATTGTAGAAAAAATATTAAGTTTGTGAAACTAAGAATTTTTAATGTAAATGTGAAATTTTTTTATGAAAATTCAAATTTTTGGTGAAATTCTGAATTTTTGGTGAAATTTTGAATTTTTGGTGAAATTTTGAATTTTTGGTGAAATTCCGAATTTTTGGTGAATTTCTGAATTTTTGGTGAAATTCTGAATTTTTGGTGAAATTCTGAATTTTTGGTGAAATTCTGAATTTTTGGTGAAATTCTGAATTTTTGGTGAAATTCTGAATTTTTGGTGAAATTCTGAATTTTTGGTGAAATTCTGAATTTTTGGTGAAATTCTGAATTTTTGGTGAAATTCTGAATTTTTGGTGAAATTCTGAATTTTTGGTGAAATTCTTAATTTTTGGTGAAATTCTGAATTTTAAGGTACAAATGTGAATTTTTTGTGAAATATGAATTAGTGAATTCTTAGCAAATTATGTGAATTTGTAGTAAAAATTTTAGTAAAATTTGATATTTTTGATGGAAATTTGGGTGAATTTATTTTCTTTATACCATCCACCACCACAAATGGTGAACTTTTTCATTCTGTATGTAACGCTAAGAAGGAATCATCTCAGACCCCATAATGTATACATATTCTTGCATCAAATTGAAATTGTTGTTGTTGTAAAAAAATGGAAAACTCTTTCTTTAAGTGAAAATTCGGTTATTTAGTGAAAATTCGTTTATTTAATAATTGCGATTATTTGTTTAAAGTCACTTAAATTCAAGTTATTTCTTACGAATTTAATTAGACGTTTCAATGGTGATCAAACATTTATTATACCCTACACCACCCTACACCTACACCCTACACCACCATAGGTGGTTGGGTTATAATGCGTTTGTGCTTAAGTTTGTAACGCACAGAAAGAATATTGCTGTCACCACTTTTAAGTAAACCGTTCGACTCAGAATCATTTTCTGAGTCGATTTAACGATGTCCGTCCATCCGTAAACCTTGTGAACAAATACAGGTGGCAGTTTTTAAGATACCTTGATGAAACTTGGCTTGAGTCATGTACGATGTCAATTAAAATTGATGATGATGGTCCATTATTTCACTTAGCCCCCATACAAATGTTCCTCCCGGAATGGGTGTTTAAGATCATAAAAGTTCTGCGATTTTAACAAAATCTGGTTTAAATAAATCTAATAATATTCTAAAATGATGTGACAAATTATACATGGATCGGACCATTTTTTCCCAGAGATCCCATATAACTTCCCTTAAAATTAACACTTGAAGGGCTTAAATCTCATATAAACGCATTAAATTGTGATAAGAATTGATCAAATTAAGATAAATATAAGCAAAAATCGTTTGTACGAAATTTTGCGAGGGTCGGTGCATAATTTCATCTAGCTCCCGTATTATCCGCCTAGAAAAAAGTTCCTTTTTAAAATGAGGAAAAATTGGAAAATATATTTACACGAGGGTTGATCATACAATTTTTATAGGTATCATTAATAACCACGAATTTTAGCGTAGAGTATTAAATAGTCAGGCTTAATCGACTATAAAATTATTTATTTTCTATTCTGTTGTTAATTGTAGATGACTTTAATCCTTTTGTTATTTGTTATAGTTTTTTTCTCTTCTTCTTGTTTCTGAAACGTTGTTGTCTAAATACCGATTAAAGCATTATTAAAATTATAACGCCTGAATTAAGTTTATCGTGACTTTTAGGTGTATTTGTGACCGCGTTTTTCCGTTAAATTCTTGTTTAACTTAAGTTAAAGAAAATCTACCTGAAAATAGCTAAAATTAGGGTAAAGACAAGACGAGACAGCAGGATATATCGGCATAAAATGACATTTCAAATAAATCTTCAGATCCCTGATTATGATTAAAATCACAAATTTAAAACATTTTTTACAGATTTTAATTAATGTTTATAATTATTATAAGTGGAACAGATTAAAGTTCTTTGCATTTGATTCAAGTATCAGTCTAATATTTTAAAAGAAAAATGTATCTGTGTATCTTCTTTCTTAGGTGTATGTGTGTGTGTGCAGTTGTATGTGTAAATAAGTAACTAAATAACATTTAGTTCCTGTTATATGACAGCACGACTTGCTAATACATGTAATACATTTTGTTGTTTGTTTGTATACATTCATGTATGAATGTATGTATGAATGAATGAATGTGTGCATAACACTGTTTGTGTATGTTTATGTGTGTGTGTGTGTGAATGTGTTTGTGTGAGTATGAATGAATATGTTTGTTATTTTGAATTGAATTCTTTAAATGTTTACTGCATTTATTTGCATCATGATTATTTACCAAACGGCCAACAACTAAAGACGCCAGATGAAGAAGTTGAAGTCAACTTTTCTTGCTGTTGTACTTAAACTTACATACATACACAGACAACTTATATTCACATGCACACATACGCACTAGTATAAATGCCACATTTAAAATACTAAATATTTGTTTATTACCTTAATTTGTTTTATCTCTTCTCTACTGTTTCCACTGCTTTAACATTTAATGAAACATCTGTAAGTAAAAACGTCTTAAGTTAATAATTAACATTATTTTTCTATAATAATTAAAACAAAAGAAAGAAAATAATTAAATTAAAAAATAAAACTTTAATTGTTTTAATCTATTAAATTCTTTGTTTTTATCATTTAGATATTATTTGACAAAACTATAGCGGATGGACAGAAGGACGGACACTATTAACTGTAAAGGATAAAAGTTAAAGAATTGCTTATTACACCTAAATCTATAGAAATTCCCATATTATCGCCCAAGCTTACTTGAATAGATAATTTCATATAAATAAGAAAATATAGATAAAATTTATTCAGGTATCCAAAATAACATTTTTTTATTTTCAAAAATCTGTTTCAAATGACAGACTGAAAGACAGACGCTGTATAAACGATTTTAGAAATGAAATAAAGGCCCTTAAGTACATTTTAAAATATGGTTATTTGTCTTATATAAAATAAGGGTACAATTGGTATCATTTTATACTTCCAAGTGTTACATACGGAACTTCAAAGACTTATAACTTTCAAATAAAGAAGAAATTTTAACACACCAGACCGATGGACGGACATTATCACATCTAATAATTTCATATTTTCAAATTAGATTATATATCAGATAACGATATAATCCCATTTACTAACACCGATGTAGAAATTCTAAAATTTTGCGAAATTTCTCCAAATAAACGAATTTTTCTAAATAAATAAATTTTCATAAAATAAACGAATTTTCAACAATAAATTTAATTTTCGCTACCTTAACTAATTTTACTTAACAAATTTTCATAGAACGTTTAACGAAATTAAACGTTTTCAAAAAAAAAACAAATTTTCACAAAAAAATCAAATTTTCACAAAAAAAAATCAAATTTTTACTTAAATTGCAAAATTTCATATTTTCATCAAAAGCAATGTTATAACAGTGAAATTAGTTATAAAAGTATATATTTTCACATATTGCACAGTGGGGCAGAATCGAATTTTGCATGATCATTCAATTTCAAAAAGCGAGACCTTCAAAAAATACATCAGTTTCTTATAGTTTTCGAGTTATTTGCATTTGAATTTTTAACTTTCAAAATTTTTCCCAGATCATGAGTCAGATTTTTACTATATGTTCGAAAATAATGCCCCGATTCTGTTAAATTTTTTCATATGTTTACATTAAAAGTTAAGAGAAAATTTTTGTATTCAAAAATCCTTTTGACCCTTTAAAATCTCTATTTTTTTAAAAAACTTTTTGACTTCAATCTAAAGGTTTTTTTTGTTTCAAATCATATGATAACTTTTATTCCAGACTTTCAATAAACATGGACCCTGTAAACCAGAAAGATCCATGGTTTCTGAAAATCTCAAATCCAAAAATTCTAATTCGTCGTTTTCGCAATTTTCCGATATTTTTTTGATTTAACATTTTCAACTTATGACAATTTCTGCCAGCGTCGCTTAAACTATTTATTTATGATATATGTTGCATTTTTTTTTGTTTTGTAAAATGTAACATGTTTACTATAATTTACATATGTATGTCTGTATTAGATACGTATGTTCGTATAGAAAAACAATACATTGGAAGTTGTATGTAAATGTGAATATAAAGTTTTTTGTGGAAAAATAAAACATGTCTGCTTTATTGACAGATCGCTTGAAGAAAGAAAGAAAGAAAAAAAAGAAGCGCAAAAACACTTTCCTATTGTGACTTTTTACCCATTTTTGGTTTCTTCTTTTCTCATTTTTTTTTGCCGTGTATTTGTTTGTGACCCGCAACCAACAAAAAAATAAATTAAAATTTTATACAACCAGAACATGTAAATGATTGGTAAAATTGTAAAAATTATGTTCATGTTTACTTTTGGATTTTGAAAACTGAGGAGTGAAAAAGAATCGAAAAATCTGAATAAATCTGAAAAGATTTATGCAGATGGTAAATTTTCATGAGAAAG
>PYHX02000158.1:8767183-8799854 GCA_004302925.2 Cochliomyia hominivorax | reverse complement strand
TAAAAAAAAAATATTATTTTTGTTATAAAAATCTCCATAAAAAATGTTTTTATTTGTAACACAAAAAAAATTGGCTTCAAAAAAAAAGAATTTTCTGTCATTTTCACTCTCCAACAAGGAACTTCAACGATTTTTCTTTTCCATTTCATTTCTTTGGACACAATTTTTATCCTACACCACCATAGGTGGTTGGGGGTACTATGGCGTTTGTGTAACGGACAGAAGAGAATGCAACTTCAATACCGTTCCACTTTGGATCACTTTCTGATTTGTTGATGAACGATGTCCGTCCGTCTGTCTGGCTGTCTATGTAAACCTTGTGAACCAAATCGGAATGGGAATTTAAGTTCACAGAAGTCATAAATATCAAACGATAAATGAAATTTGGTCTATATGTATTGTGGAAACGATGTGCCAAGTTATACGAGGATTCATGATTTCTCATAGGTCTCATACAACCCACCTGCCCTCCAATATCATCTTGGAGGGGCTTAAATTTCACAAATACGTTGAATTGTATTTGTGTAAAATTGTTCAAATAAGCAAAAGTCGATGTGCGAAATTATACGAGGGTCGGTTCATTAATTTTCTTCCATTTAACGCCCTCAGAATAAAACTCTTTCAGAACGCATTAATCCCACATGGATGTTAGCACCAGTAAAATATACTGTACTCTTAAGTGTAAATTAAAAAATACCTTAAGACGAGGGTGGTTCATTAATTATCTGGTGTGAGAGTATTAAAAATACGGGCTTGACCGACTACAACTTCTTACTTTTTTTATTATTAAATATGTTTTTTTTATGTGGTTTTTTCTCACTCTCTCAGGCAGCTGCCGTGTGGAGGGGCTAAAAATGAAAAGTAATTGCCACCAGGCGCCATTTACCTTTTGGGCAAAAACGCAATAAATGTTTGTACACTTTTTAAAGAAAACATTATTTTACGTATTTTTTACTCTTTTTTTTTTTTTTTTTTTTTTGAAAAAATAAATTTTTATCTTATTTTACAGCTTTCGGAAAAAAAAGAAGAAGAAGAAGATATTCACAGATAGAGATGTTAAAATCCACATAAAAATTCACATAAAAATTTTACATTAACATTTTGTTAAACATTTGTATGTGTGTGCATGTGAGTATTTGTGTGTGTGTGTGTGAATTTTTCTTTTTATAACATTTTCAAACGCATCCTTTTTTTTGTTGTTGTTTTTGGTTTATTTGAACCGGCAAAATTTTCATTTTCAGTTTCATTTGAAATTCTATAATTTGAAAGCAACCAGTGCTTAAGGGTTACATTTTATTATAGTTGTTGTTGCTGTTTTGTAACGGTTATATTATATAGAAAAGTCTATATGTATGTCTAGGTGGGTAGATAGATGTTTTATTCATACATATGTACATGAATATAGATATGGATGTGTGTACAAATTGTTGTTGTTTGTTTGGCATAAAGAAAATGATAAACAAAAAAAATTGACTGCGCCGAATTATATTGAAGAGATCATAAAATTTAGATAAAATAATTATTATCTTTTTGGGGCTGTAGTTCAAAGTCATAAAATTCTAAAGAAATTAGGATGAAGAGAGCTCAAAAAAAGGCACTTGGTGATCTCACAACGGCTAAAATGGTCTGTGTAATTAACTTCTAGAGTCTGTTAAATCGTTAAGCGTGTAAATTTCTTATAGACTTAATTTTCTGAAGTCTTGATACTTCCATGATGATACGTGGCCATATGAGAGCTTCAGGAAACAATAGACAGTTCCTCTTTAAATTTGGTTTAGTGTTTTTTTGCTGCACAAGTCTTAATCATGTGAAATAACATGAGATTACAATTTTTATACACTTGAAAGTGATTTCCGGGGTGATTTGGGTCTGTATGTGAAGCTACGGTCCCTTTTGAGCTGATCTTCTTGAAATTTTGACATGAGGATATAAAATTTGGTTAATTTCAATTTTATGAGCTTTAAATCCCATTCTGAGAGGACATTTGGGTCGAAAATTACCTGAAATATAGTAGCGAACATGACTACTTTCAATAGGCTTAAATCTTATCTCAGCCTCTACGGCTGATTTCATCCATCTTTATTATTTACACCATACATCATTAAAGCACAGTGTGTCGAAATCGATTATTTGATAATTGTTGAATTTTTGAACTGTTGAGACCAGTGATATTTTGTATATGGTTAGTGACATCGAGTAACTTCTACCTCCTTCTTTACACCCTACACTATCATAGCACAGTGTGTCGAACTTTTGAATCTTTAATAATTTTTCAATGAAATTTTAATATTTTGCGCTGATTGGAGGAGTACAGATCCCTCCAATGTTGGCCACCTCGCCTTTTGTTGGTCTCAATTAATTTAGAAATTGAGCCAAAGTCATTTTTTTATATAGATTGTCCTTAAAATTACTATCTCTTACATGTGCGTTTACGATTCGAAGATATTCCCTTTTTACCTAGTTAATGGCGCTTAATATAAGTCCAAGATTTCCTATGGATTCTAAAAATTTTGCTTCAAAAGATCGGCTATTCGGCATAGCATTCTTAGGGATATGCGATATTAAATTATGTTGTTGGGGACATAACACACCTCCTTGGTCTACTCCCAAATTTTGCAGTCTACAATAATGTGTAGACAATTCAGTTGTCAAATTTCATGAGATGTCCTGTATTAGTTATAGAGATATGTGATATTACCTGGTTCGTTTGGAAGGGAGATTCCGAATATAATGGTTTACTATATTTCAACCTTAAATTTTTTATCGAATTTTTTAATATTGTATTTTTGTAATCATGAAGCAGTCTAATATATTAATATTTTTATATAAATATAAATACATCTGTATTTCACAGTCCGCATGTCGATTTTTTTTCAACAGTTTGAATATGTAAAGTATCTGTTATACATATCAAAATACATAAACAAATAAATATATTTTTTATTTGGTGCGAATACTTTACTGACACACAGGAAATACTAAAAATATATAGAGATTTTCTCCTTTAAAAAAATTAATGGGATTAACAAATTTAGAAGACTTTAAAGAAAAAAAATATGTTGAATGTTTTGGAGCGTTATCGACCTAAATCTGAGGTCTAATGTGAAATATATCAAAAGTTACTGAATAATTTTCAAAGACAACTGTGAAGCGAAGCGCAAAAGTTCATATGTAATGCTCGGGCAATGTCAAAAACCGAACATCTATAACATAAAGATATTATGAGGTGTTGAAATTAGGTCATACAAAGGACCTCTAACGATTACAATTGATGCATTTAAAGAGACAATCAACTAAACTGACTAAAAGGTCGGTATATCATCGATCGACTCAGAATTACTTACTAATCTGATTCAATAATGGCCATCAGTTGTTGCTGTTGTTGTAACAGATGGAAAGACTTATTACATTTATAAATTTTTGTTCATGTTGTTGTTCAACTCCAGACCAAGAAATCTGATAACCTCAATTGGTTGGATTCATAGATTTTCAGGACAGAGTGAGTTTGGATTCATCTGGCAGTTGAATAGATGTCATGCATCATATGGTCCTCGACCACATGCAGGACATAGGTTTGTGACAGCACGGTCAATGCGTGACCAAAGGCATTAAGCCTGTTGCTCCATTCCGATCTCAGTTGTGCCAGAACTCCTCTTGTTGACCGCAGTAAAATTTGTGAATTGTCTGCAGTGGCGGCCTCCAAGCATGACATTAATACGACAACTTGAAACCAAACGATCTTGCACATATCTATGTATGCTACTACATCCTTCTTAACATGACCCGGCGGTAACTGCAATTGTAGAATATTGAAGTTAGGATGGTTTTTCCGATGAAATTCTAGAAGGAACTGACCGTCAGTCTAGATAACTGTTCTGAATGCTACATAGACATGACATTAATACGACAACTTGAAACCAAACGATCTTGCACATATCTATGTATGCTACTACATCCTTCTTAACATGACCCGGCGGTAACTGCAATTGTAGAATATTGAAGTTAGGATGGTTTTTCCGATGAAATTCTAGAAGAACTGACCGTCAGTCTAGATAACTGTTCTGAATGCTACATAGATCACAATTTTAGAGATATCTTGATCAATTTTATATATATTTTGAACTAAAGACGAAGCTTCTTAAAATTTTTGATCTTATATATCGGAAAGCTCCCTTACATTCACTTTTTGAACTGAATGACTTATAAAATTGTTTTTGTTTTTTTAAGAACTAAAGAAAATCTTTTTTATATTAAAATTACCCTTGAGCTCATAGGTAAAGTGTTTCCCTGACCTCGGCTTTGCTTTATATGCATTAAGATTAGGAATTCTTTTATAATTAAATGGAAGAAATTCAAAAAACCCCAAAAACTAAAAGAAATCATGTCCAAAATTGGATTAAAATTTTACTTTGGTCTAAATATCCCTAAAACAATAAGATTATTAACTACACCTCGAAAATATTTTCTATTGAAAACATTCAGTAGTTTCATAGTTACAGGATTATTTCAAAAAGCGTTTTGGAACCACTGTGGATCGGGAGAAATTTACTAAAACCCTCATATAAATACCACTTCCGAAAAAAAACACCTCAAATTGCAAAAGTCTTATTAAAGCGAGTATCATGATAATATTTAAAATAAGTTTGTTTTAAAAAAGCTCAAATCATAAAATCAGTACCGACGAGGATCGTTCCATAATTTGTCATGTCTGTGGCACACAGTTTGTCCAAATTGATTTTTTTGGGAAAAAATTCTCTAACTTTTAAATTGTGAAAGAAAATGTTACATGTTTAGAACAGAGGTATTTCCAAGTTCATTTCAAGGAGTACAGATTCCTAACCGGACAGGGACGTAGTCGGTGACCCTCCAAATTTGGCCACCTCTTTGCAGGGTCACCGACTACGATCCTGACAAAAGGAACTTCGTGTGTAGATAGTCTTATCAATTTCTATCCATAACCTGTAATCAGATATCTCCTTCCATGGATTTTGTTTATATTTGATAGAAAAAATCCAAAAACTTTTGAATCCCCCTTATAATTCATTTAATACCGTATAATATTACAAAATTTTTAATTTATAATTAAAAATAACAAAATATTGAATTTAAGTGATTTATTTTTATTTTATTATTATTTTTTTCTTTTCCATAGAATTACGCACACGTGGCATGACGCTTTAAAATTTTTATTAAAAACCCATTTTTTTCTACACCTAAAGTGTTAACATTTCAATTTGTTAGCAAAACTAAACTCAAAAGAGCACTAAATAAATGATTTTTTTTAAATGTTTTTTTTCCAGTTTTTCGCTTTAAATTTAGCACAATAAATATTTTATTAAAACGACACACTTAATACGATTTTCCATTCACCACAGCCAGACTGAGCATAAAGACAAGAAAAATGACTTAAATATAAATAACAAATAAGAATGATTTATTCGGTTATGTCAAATCTTCAATACCCTTCGTCACAAATGTGTGTGAAGTAAATATGTTATGTTTTGTACATACACTCTCACACATACACTCAGAGACGTATCAATATATAACAGTTTTTCTTAAATATAACACTTGATGAGTGAGTGACTCATAAAAAAGTTATAGTTTTTGGCTATAACTTTTTTCTACTGAACCGATTTTGATAATATGTTAAATGATAATGAAGTACATATAACTTCATATTTACGATCAAATCTTATTCTAATTGTCGATATTTAATTGACAGTTTTACGAAAGTTCGCTAGAACTTAGAGTTTGCCTCAGATATTGGTCTATATCTTTTGATATGCTGAACCGATTTTGCTGATTTTGAATAGAAAACTTCACAGGACTATGGCAAATACTAAAACCAAATTTCATTGAGATTTGTCAATTATTGTGGAAGTGAGCGTGCCAACAACAGACAGCGCGACGGACAGACATACAGTCGGACAGACAGACGGACATAGGTAAACTATTTCAGATTTTGATTTCATGTAAAATATATACATTATGGAATCTAAGATAACTCCTTCTTAGCGTTACTCACGGAATGACAAAGTCAATATAACCTCTTCACCACTTATGGTGGTGGAGGGTATAAAACTAAATAAATAAAAAATAAAAAAACAACCAGAAAATCCCAAAACAAATGACAAAAAACAAATAAAAATAATGTAAAGTAAATTTTAAAGTAAACTCAATGTAAAGTAATGTAATGTAAAGTAAAGTATTGTAATAATAACATGATATACATTTTGTCTCCTAACAGACATAAGACACTAAATTAATTTAAACTTTATTACTTGTTACAATTACAAGCCATGTTAAATGGGAATTTATTACCTAAAAACAACAACAACAACAACAGCAACAACAATATCAAATAGAAATAAATTTGAAACCCCTTCAGTCATAATAATTGCATTTTTTTCCAACACGAACCAACACACAAACTCCAAAAACAATCAACAGAATTACAGACAACATTACAATATGACAACAATTTCGATAGATTTTTTCTTTAAAGGAAAATTTCTCCTTTTACACACATATTGACTTTAGAGTAACTAAGTTCAGAGTAATGGGAGTTTTTCATTTCTTTTAATGTTGTTATTTTTTGTATTTGTTTGACTTATAAATTGTTCTACTCCCACGCTCAAGAAATTTGAAACAGAAACAAAAGTTTTCAATACCCTTTAGGCGCCTTTTGACATCTCTTGGCAAAAAAAAACTAGAAAAGAAAGAAGTTGAAATCTTTTGAAACCCATATTCATAAAGGAAAACCCTTTGTCGTCAAAACTTTTTTTTAAAAAAATGTTCACAGCAAACAGAAATACTTAAAAGTTACAACCATCCCGAATTATGTGTCTGGAGGAAAAAAAATATAAAGAAAACAAGAATCAAGTAAGGAAGTTAAAGACGATCAAACACGACTATACACGACTCTACAATGAAAAGTGTTTATTCTTATATGATCTGCTAAAAGCAGAATTCCTGCACACCACCCCACCCCCCCCCCCCCCCAAATAGATCCATTTTTGGAAACCCTTCCTTTAATGTTTAACGTGACTTCTGTCACTTTGCTCCAACAGGTTAAAAATCTGTTACATTTTTTGGGACAACTTTTTTTGAGCTCTTCAATTCCCTTTAAACAAGAATCCAATATCTCTTCACTGGCCTTAGCTCCGGGTAGTTAGGAAGATTAACCTTTTTTTGGTACAAATACAACATTATTCTTTCAGGCCAAAAATAAGTCTTTAAACTGAACAATCGGGCTGCTTTCTTTCCGAAAAAATGCTTTCTATTTCTGAGTTTTAGAAACATCATATGGAATATTACTCCTATTTGAACCAGGTTTTTTATCAAAGGACAAGTTCTCCTGGTACTGGCCAATGAATGTTTGGCCTTCATTTTGTAGGATCAATTTGAGTTTTATTGAAAATAATTAATAATTTTTGAAATAATCTAAGGCTCTTTAAATTATATATATATTCTAGCAGTAAATCAAAATCTGAGCCGACTTAGCTACGTATATTCTTTTGTCTCTTGAAAATAGAGACTAATTTTTCGAATTCATTGAAATTTGGCCTCAAAAGTAATGGAATTTTGACAGAATTCAAACGTAATAGTAATTTTGTTATCACAATAACTTATCGAAGTCGGATTAAAGTTCTAGGCTAAAATAGATACTATTTTAAGACGCCCTACAATCAATGTATCTGCTTATATATAAAAATTTTTAAAACTACCAGATGGATTTTTTTAATATAAAAATAAGAAGCAGAGAATGTTGGTAATGTTGGTACCAAATTTGACCTAACACCCATAGAAGGCCCTAACATGGAATATCGATTTAAGCTTAATATTTAGTGCACAAATAAGGTTCCTTCTCGAAATACAGTTTTAAGGTTGAAATGCTCTTAAATATGGACCGATTCTATTCAAGTTCAACTTAATTGTATTTCTGTGTTCAATATATGTAAATTCACGTAAGTAATTTCGCAAATATCGGGACATATTAGGTTTTAGATCCCATATAATTAGGCCCCATCAAGAATTTCAGTTAAGCTTAAACATTGAAAAATTCTAATGAAATTCGGCTCAAATATTTGTGATATTTTGATTTTATGGAAAAAATATTGATCGTTTTAAAATGGTGAAACAAAGGGACCTATGCGATGTTACCTTAAGCCGCTTTATATGGTTAAGTTTAATGCCTAGTCCTAAATAGACTCAATTATCATCATATAACAATTTCGCAGCAAAAGCACTATTTCTTTCCGAATCGAATTTCCAAAGACTTTTACCAATCTTGACCCCCTTCCATAGCTAAAGTCTTGTGGTAATTTCAAACATCATCAATACGCTTCTTGCATTTTGGTGGGATCACCCAATAGACTTAAAAAATTTTTATCTTCACAATATTCTGTTCTCGATCGTTTGTTACAAATTTTATGTAAAAATATTGATCGGTTGCTTTGCTGATACTGAAACCCATTTTTGATATAAGAAGTACAATTATTGTGAATAAAAACAATTTATACTAATTTAGTGGTATTTAATTATGGACCGATCGTGCTAAAATTTATGAAAATTATTCTGCTTTAATAGAACTTGTTTTAACAATAATTCTTCTGACACCCATTTCTGGATGAGATTTAAAAACTTAAGAGGGGGTTTCGAAGCGTAGTAAATTTTATAAGGATTTTTTAATGATGATCATAATGATGATCATATTGATGATCATAATAATGATCATAATGATGATCATATTGATGATCATCTGGAAAGGATCTCATTTGGGAATTATACGTAATGTTATATGTTAGGGATCTACCATAAGACCCCGGGTGAAATCGTGGAGCAATTGTCATTGTATTTATATAGATAAAGTAATTCCGATTTATAAGGCAATAGAAACAAGTTAGAGATTATCTTCGATCGAGAAAAATATTCGAGTCAAATTTTGTGCTTTAAAATTAAATTGATCAGGACTATTTTCAGTAGGTGTTACAAATAGCAATACAAATTTATATTACCTAGTGTAGTGTACTAAAGACAAATCTAATAAAAAAACAATTTTCTCTATAAAAATCCCACTGAAATTGACTAACAAAGATCATAAC
Source organism: Cochliomyia hominivorax (assembly GCA_004302925.2). Classification (NCBI taxonomy): domain Eukaryota; kingdom Metazoa; phylum Arthropoda; class Insecta; order Diptera; family Calliphoridae; genus Cochliomyia; species Cochliomyia hominivorax. The sequence goes on along the minus strand of PYHX02000158.1, from coordinate 8,790,747 downwards.
AAATGAATGAGTTCGTCTGTCTCTCTGACTGTCTGTTTGTCTGTCTGTCTATCTATCTTTCTATCGGAGGGACTGTGTGAATTTTAATGGAAACTAACAGTGTCAAAATGATAGTAGAACGAGTAAGTAAAATAAATAAAGTACTCTCATGTAGTCATCATCATCATCATCATCCTCATCATCATACTCTATTAGCACCTCCATCCATCCAGTTGGTTTATAGTTCATGTACGACACTCATATTAAAATAAAGGCGGCGGTATTTCTTTTTTCACCATCCATAAACGAAAAAAAGCAAACATACAAACAAACAAACACTCATTCCCCTGATCCAGCTCGATCGTAATACAAAAGAGTTGATTTTAAATAAATTTTTAATTTTATGCCTCTTTTTCTTTTACAGAGAAAGAAACCAAAATAAAGGAGTGTTTGAAATTTTATTAGATTTAAAATTAAAATAAAAAAACATATAGTCAGTCAGATAGTCAGTCATTAACAAATTTATGTTAATCAGTTTGGGGAGAAAAGTCATCTGAAGTCAATAATAAAATTTAATCATTATTTAAAGGTTTTTTGTTTGACAAAAAGTGAGAGAGAAACGATCAAAGAAAATTTTAATTAAAAAATTAATTGCAAAGAAAAAATTGTGAACAAAAAGGTGTCAAATTTCAGTTGCAGCGATAAATTTATTAATTGAAGTTTTAATTAATAAATAAATAAACTTCAAATGTTTAAATACAAAAATTCGCCCATAAATTATGCTTGATTTTTTAATGAATTTGGCGGCCTAAAAGTAGACAATAGTTTTTCGATTTTTGAAAATGTTTCCTCTCTCTCTCTCTAAAATGCTGTCAATATTTCACATGAGGAATTGAAAAAATGCTTGAAAACAAAGGGTTTAGCACATTATCAAAGCTGATCTTGTCATGCTTCTGGTATCTACCATAATTTGTTCCCCTAAGATAGGCAACGACTTTTGAGATGAACTAAACATATAATCAGTGATGTCAAAATATATCTAAATTTTTATTTAACAAATTTCGCCAAATCTTAAGTATTTATACCCTACATCACCGTAGGTGGTTGGGTTATTATAAATTTGTGCTGATGTTTGTAACATACAGAAAAAATGGTGGAACAGCCACCAGGTTTTTAAGATATCTTGATAAAATTTGGTACATGTTATTTGTTGGCTTAAGGACGAAAGTTATTGGAATTAATTATATACGGTCCAATATCTCAGGTAGCTTCCATACAAATGCCCTCCCGGAATGGAATTTTAAGGTAAAAAATGTCCTAAATATAAAGCGATTTTAACGAAACTTAATACTAATATGTCTTATGATATTCTAAATCGATGTTCTAAATTATGCGAGGGTCATTCCTATACTTTTCATAGATCCCGTGCAAGCCTCCTTCCAAATATAATTTTGAAGGGCATAAATCTCACATATACGCTGTTAATGTAATAACAACTAATCAAATTAAGATAAATACAATATAAAATTGATGTTCGAAATTATACGAGGGTCGATACATTATTTCTTCTAGCTCCGATATAACGCTCCAGAAAAAATCATTTTCTAACGCATAAATTTTACATAAAACCATAAATCTGAAAAACAATTTATACGAGGGTTGTTCACAGCTGTCATTTACAAAAAAGTTTAATACATAGTGAGACTATAACAACATTTCTAGTTGTGTTAATAAATTATTCCTTCCATTTCTGAACACCCCTAATAACTATTGCTCCAAATTAATACCACAAAAGTTTAAAAAATTTGTTTATCGAAAATAGCAAAATAACAACTCAAAATTATCAATTAAATACATTAATTTTATTCGAATTCATTTATAAAATTATTTTTGTTGTAAATTTTTTGTTCACAAAAAATTCTTGAAGACAAAACAAACATGCATTAACAAAATTTTTTAATTTATCTCTAGTCGAAGTGTCGCTCTGTCGAAATTTTTGTTGCCTACAACATTCACACAAACATAGAGACACATGCACACACGTACAGCTGAGACCAAGCCAGCTATCGAATCCAAATTTTTAATTTAAATGAAACAACATTTACTAGATTCCAAAAAAGAGGCAAAGTGAGATAAAACGGCAGTCACTTTGTCTATTAGCCAGTCAGCCACCTCTACCGCCAACCAACAACAACAACAAAAATTATATACAGTGAACTATTTCTCAAGTACCAGAAGATCATGTGAGATCAAGAAATTGCAAGTGCAAACAGATTTTTAGTCTAATAAAAGCGACATTTGCGACATGTAAAATGCCAACAGTTTTAATGAATTCACGTATAGTGAAGGGTATTCGTTTAAAGGCGTGATATTAACGAAAATATGAAATCTTCATGAAAAAGGAAAGGATAAATAATTTTCAGTGAAAACAAAAATTAGTGAATAAGTAAACTTTTCGTGAAAATATAAATTTCCCCAAAAATTATAATTATAACAATATATAAATGAATATGTGAATTTTTAAATAAAATGTAAATTTTTAGTGAAATCGAAATTTTAAACCTTAACTGACACCTGACACGGTGAATATTTTACGAAACAGTGAAATTTTTGGAGGCAATGTAAAGTTTGATTTACTTTATTGAAAAGGAAAACAGTTTTTTTTCGTAAGAGTATAAAATTTAAGTGCACTTAATGAACTTTTAGTGAAAATTTGAATTTTTAGTGAAAATATGCATTTTTATTGAAAATGTGAATTTTTAGTAAAAATGTGAATTTTTAGTGAAAATGTGCACTTTTAGTGAAAATGTGCACTTTTAGTGAAAATGTGCACTTTTAGTGAAAATGTGCACTTTTAGTGAAAATGTGCACTTTTAGTGAAAATGTGCACTTTTAGTGAAAATGTGCACTTTTAGTGAAAATGTGCACTTTTAGTGAAAATGTGCACTTTTAGTGAAAATGTGCACTTTTAGTGAAAATGTGTATTTTAATGAAAATGTGAATTTTTAATGAAAATGTGCATTTTTAATGAAAATGTGCATTTTTAATGAAAATGTGCATTTTTAATGAAAATGTGCATTTTTAATGAAAATGTGCATTTTTAATGAAAATGTGCATTTTTAATGAAAATGTGCATTTTTAATGAAAATGTGTATTTTAGTGAAAATGTGCATTTTTAGTGAAAATATGCATTTTTAGTGAAAATGTGCACTTTTAGTGAAAATGTGCATTTTTAGTGAAAATGTGCATTTTTAGTGAAAATGTGCATTTTTAGTGAAAATGTGCATTTTTAGTGAAAATGTGTATTTTTAGTGAAAATGTGTATTTTTAGTAAAAATGTGCATTTTTAGTAAAAATGTGCATTTTTAGTGAAAATGTGCATTTTTAGTGAAAATGTGCATTTTTAGTAAAAATTTGCATTCTTAGTGAAAATGTGCACTTTTAGTAAAAATGTGCATTCTTAGTGAAAATGTGCATTCTTAGTGAAAATGTGCACTTTTAGTAAAAATGTGCATTCTTAGTGAAAATGTGCATTTTTAGTGAAAATGTGCATTTTTAGTAAAAATGTGCATTTTTAGTAAAAATGTGCATTTTAGTAAAAATGTGCATTTTTAGTAAAAATATGCATTTTTAGTGAAAATGTGCATTTTTAGTAAAAATGTGCATTTTTAGTAAAAATGTGCATTTTTAGTAAAAATGTGCATTTTTAGTAAAAATGTGCATTTTTAGTGAAAATGTGCATTTTTAGTAAAAATGTGCATTTTTAGTGAAAATGTGCTTTTTAGTAAAAATTTGCAATTTTAGTAAAAATTTATTACTTTTTAGTGAAAATGTTTTTTGTGAACATGTGATTCATTTGTAAAATTGTGAAAAATCAATTTAATTTCTTTATAATTCGAGTATTCGGTAAAAAAACTGAAACTGGACTCTGGACTCTCTATTTCTCGCAAAATTTTCGAACTGCTTCTCACTTAATTCCCCTGAGTTTTTAAGAAAAATCGAAAACAATTTGTTACTTTAAATCCGCAATAAATAATAAAAAAAACAACAACAACAAAACGCTTAATGCAATTCGGAGACAAAAATTAGAATAAAACAGTGAAACACTATTGCAATATTAAGTCAGTCATTTTAGCCATTTAACCATTCAGTCGAGGCACTGAGTCGTAAAGTCTAAATGTTTTGAAGAATTCCCAAATTCGCGATAAAAAAAAAAACATTTTCGCTCATTTCTGAAAAAAAACTAAACTCCAACAGACAACATGTCTAATGGAAGTATGTTAAATGCTACAAACAGCATAATTTGTTAGAATGTATTTAGATCACAGAAGTAACTTTGAATATAAAAAAAAATCACACACACACTCAAACACATATAAAAATGTTTAAGTAATTTTATCGGACAAGTTACACATTAAAGTAATTCACACACATATTCACACACATTTATAGTTTTTTTTTTTTTTTTTTTTGTATTTTTGGCGAAATGCCGAATATTTAGTGATGGTGAGAAAGAACCATTTAAACCAAATTGTCAAATGAAATACGTTTTAGTTGTTTTCTTAAATAACATTATTCTGTGACATTAAACAATAACTGTGTTTTAAGTGGTAAGAAGAAAAAAGCTTTAAACTGTCTAGAGAATATTTATTTGTTTTTAATAGTTTTTGTAGTAAAATGAGAATAATAATTATTATTTATGTATTTTTACAAATTTAACCCATTTCTGCCTCCACCCAGTGAGGTCAACATAAATAAACAAAATATGGGACAAAGTTTGTGCAAATGACAATTTGGCAAAAAAAAGCTAAAAATGTTTTATAAAAATTTGAAAAATGTTAACAGATTTGGAACAATTTTTAAATGCGAATTGAATTTTAGTAAAAATGTGAATTTATAGTCAAATTTTTAATTTTCACTGTTTTGTGAAAATTTTTAGTGAATATTTTTTCTTTCTGTGAAAATGTAAATTTTTAGTGGAAGAGTGAGAAAATGTGAATTTTCCTTTAAAATGTAAACATTTTTTGGTGAAAAAGTGAATTTTTAGTGGAAAAATGAGAAAATGTGAATTTTCCTTGATTTTTAGTGAAAATATAAAAGTTTAATCAAATTTTCAACTCTTTAATGAAAATTTGAATTTTTAGAGAAAATTTTCATTTTATATAAAATTTTCAGATTGAATTTTTGATAGAATTTTTTTCTGAAAATCTTTAAGATTCTTAATTTTATTGAAAATTTGTACTTTTAATGAAATAAAAAGTTTTAATTAAAAATGTGCTTTTTAAGTGCAAATTGTAAATTCGTATTAATTAAATTCGATATTTGAATGCAAATGAGATTCTTTTTCGCCAAACTTTTTGAATTGTAAATTTCTCTGAATTTATTTTTTTTTTTAGAAATTGTGAATTTTAATGAAAATTTAAAATTTAAATTGAGGAATTTTAGTGAAATTTTTTGAATTTTGAGTAAAAATATAATTTTCTTTGAAAATATGAATTCAAAGTGAAAATATAAATGTGATTATTTTAGTGATATTTTATATTTTTAGTGAAAATGTAATTGTTAATAAAATGTAAGTTTTTACTGAAACTGTGAAATTGTAGAAAAAATATTAAGTTAGTGAAACTAAGAGTTTTTAATGTAAATGTGAATTTTTTATAAAAATTCAAATTTTTAGTGAAATTCTGAATTTTGTGTGAAATTCTGAATTTTGTGTGAAATTCTGGATTTTTGGTGAAATTCTGAATTTTTTAGTGAAATTTTGAATTTTTGGTGAAATTCTGAATTTTTTAGTGAAATTTTGTATTTTCGGTGAAATTCTGAATTATTGGTGAAATTCTGAATTTTTGGTGAAATTCTGAATTTTTTTGTGAAATTTTGAATTTTTGGTGAAATTTTGAATTTTTGGTGAAATTATGAATTTTTGGTGAAATTCTGAATTTTTGGTGAAATTCTGAATTGTTTGTGAAATTCTGAATTTTTGGTGAAATTCTGAATTTTTGGTGAAATTCTGAATTTTTGGTGAAATTCTGAATTTTTGGTGAAATTCTGAATTTTTGGTGAAATTCTGAATTTTTGGTGAAATTCTGAATTTTGGTGAAATTCTGAATTTTTGGTAAAATTCTGAATTTTTTAGTGAAATTCTGAATTTTTGGTGAAATTCTGAATTTTTGGTGAAATTCTGAATTTTTGGTGAAATTCTGAATTTTTTAGTGAAATTCTGAATTTTTGGTGAAATTCTGAATTTTTTAGTGAAATTCTGAATTTTTGGTGAAATTCTGAATTTTTGGTGAAATTCTGAATTTTTGGTGAAATTCTGAATTTTTGGTGAAATTCTGAATTTTTGGTGAAATTCTGAATTTTTGGTGAAATTCTGAATTTTTGGTGAAATTCTGAATTTTTGGTGAAATTCTGAATTTTTTAGTGAAATTCTGAATTTTTGGTGAAATTCTGAATTTTTGGTGAAATTCTGAATTTTTGGTGAAATTCTGAATTTTAAGGTACAAATGTGAATTTTTTGTGAAATATGAATTAGTGAATTCTTAGCAAATTATGTGAATTTGTAGTAAAAATTTTAGTAAAATTTGATATTTTGATGGAAATTTGGTGTAAACTCGTTTATGTGGTGAATTTATTTTCTTTATACCATCCACCAGCACAAATGGTGAACTTTTTCATTCCGTATGTAACGCTAAGAAGGAATCATCTCTGACCCCATAATGTATACATATCCATGCATCAAATCAAAATCTGAGTCCATTTAGCCATGTCCGCCTGTATGTTGTTGTAAAAGAATGGAAAATTCGTTCTTTAAGTGAAAATTCGCTTATTTAGTGAAAATTCGTTTATTTAATAATTGCGATTATCTGTTAAAGTCACTTAAATTCAAGTTATTTCTTACGAATTTAATTAGTACCTTTTACTGGTGATCAAACATTCATTATACCCTACACCACCATAGATGATTAGGTTATAATGCGTTTGTGCTTAAGTTTGTAACGCACAGCAAGAATATTGCTGTCACCACTTTTAAGTAAACCTTTCGACTCAGAATCACTTTCTGAGTCGATTTAACGATGTCCGTCCGTCCGTAAACCTTGTGAACAAAATGCAGGTGGCAATTTTTAAGATACCTTGATGAAACTTGGCTTGAGTCATATACGATGTCAATTGAAATTGATGATGATGGGTCCATTATTTCACTTAGCACCCATACAAATGTTCCTCCCGGAATGGGTGTTTAAGATCATAAAAGTTCTCTATATAAAGCGATTTTAACAAAATCTGGTTTAAATAAATCTAATAATATTCTAAAATGATGTATAAAATTATACATGGATCGGACCATTTTTCCCAAGAAGTCCCATATAACTCTCCTTAAAAATAACACTTTGAAGGGCTTAAATCTCATATAAACGCATTAAATTGTGATAAGAATTGATCAAATTAAGATAAATATAAGTAAAAATCGTTGTACGAAATTTTGCGAGGGTCGGTGCATAATTAATGACTTTAATCTCTTGTTATTTGTTATAGTTTTTTCTCTTCTTCTTGTTTCTGAAACGTTGTTATCTAAATACCGATTAAAGCATTATTAAAATTATAACGCCTGAATTAAGTTTATCGTGACTTTTAGGTGTATTTGTGACCGCGTTTTTCCGTTAAATTCTTGTTTAACTTAAGTTAAAGAAAATCTACCTGAAAATAGCTAAAATTAGGGTAAAGACAAGACGAGACAGCAGGATATATCGGCATAAAATGAAATTTCAAATAAATCTTCAGATCCCTGATTATGATTAAAATCACAAATTTGAAACATTTTTACAGATTTAATTAATGTTTATAATTATTATAAGTGGAACAGATTAAAGTTCTTTGCATTTGATTCAAGTATCAGTCTAATATTTTAAAACAAAAATGTATCTGTGTATCTTCTTTTTTAGATGTATGTGTGTGTGTGTGCAGTTGTATGTGTAAATAAGTAACTAAATAACATTTAGTTCCTGTTATATGACAGCACGACTTGCTAAATACATGTAATACATTTCGTTGTTTATTTGTATACATTCATGTATGAATGTATGTATGAATGAATGAATGTGTGCATAACACTGTTTGTATATGTTTATGTGTGTGTGTGTGTGAATGTGTTTGTGTGAGTATGAATGAATATGTTTGTTATTTTGAATTGAATTCTTTAAATGTTTACTGCATTTATTTGCATCATGATTATTTACCAAACGGCCAACAACTAAAGACGCCAAATGAAGAAGTTGAAGTCAACTTTTCTTGCTGTTGTACTTAAACATACATACTTACACAGACACATGCACACATACGCACTAGTATAAATGCCACATTTAAAATACTAAATATTTGTTTATTTACCTTAATTTGTTTTATCTCTTCTCTACTGTTTCCACTGCTTTAACATTTAATGAAACATCTGTAAGTAAAAACGTCTTAAGTTAATAGTTAACATTATTTTTCTATAAATAATTAAAACAAAAGAAAGAAAATAATTTATTAAAATAAATAACATTTTAATTGTTTAAATCTATTAAATTTATGTTTTTATAATTTTAGATATTATTTGACAAAAACTATAGCGGATGGACAGAAGGACGGACACTATTAACTGTAAAGGATAAAAGTTAAAGAATTGCTTTATACACCTAAATCTATAGAAATCCCCATATTATCGCCCAATCTTACTTGAATAGATAATTTCATATAATGAAAAAAAATATAGATTAATTTTATTCAGGTATCCCAAAATAACATTTTTTTATTTTCAAAAATCTGTTTCAAATGACAGACTGAAGGACAGACGCTGTATAAACGATTTTAGAAATGAATGAAGGCCCTTAAGTACATTTTAAAATATGGTTATTTGTCTTATATAAAATAAGGGTAATAAAGGGTATCATTTTATGCTTCCAAGTGTTATATACGAAACTTCAAAAACTTATAACTTTCGAAATTAAGAAGAACTTTTAACACAACCAGACCGATGGACGGACATTATCACATCTAATAATTTCACATTTTCAAATCAGATTATATATCAGATAACGGATATAATCCCATTTTACTAACACCGATGTATAAAATAAACGAATTTTTCTAAATAAATAAATTTTCATAAAGTAAACGAATTTTCAACAATAAAATCAATTTTCGCTACCTTAACTAATTTTACTTAACAAATTTTCATAGAACATTTAACGAAAATAAACGTTTTCAAAAAAAATCAAATTTTCACAAAAAAATCAAATTTTTATTTAAATTGCAAAATTTCACTAAAAAATCATATTTTCATCGAAAGCAATTTTATAACAGTGGAATTAGTTTTAAAAGAAAATATATTCTCACATATTGCACAGTGGGGCAGAATCGAATTTTGCATGATCATTCAATTTCAAAAAGCGAGATCTTCAAAAAAATACGTCAGTTTCTTATAGTTTTCGAGTTATTTGCATTTGAATTTTTAACTTTCAAAATTTTGCCAGATCATGAGTCAGATTTTTACTATATGTTCGAAAATAATGCCCCGATTCTATCAATTTTTTTCACATGTTTACATTAAAAGTTAAAACAAACTTTTTTGTATTCAAAAATCCTTTTGACCCTTTAAAATCTCTCTTTTTTTTTTAAACTTTTGACTTCAATCTAAAGGTGCTAAAATTTTTTGTTTCAAATCATATGATAACTTTTATTCCAGACTTTCAATAAACATGGACCCTGTAAATTAGAAAGATCCATGGTTTCTGAAAATCTCAAATCCAAAAATTCTAATTCGTCCAAAAGTAAATTAAGGTTTCCAATGAATTCTATCGATTCATTGGAAACGCTTTCGCGTTTTCGCAAATTTCCGAATATTTTTTTGATTTAACATTTTCAACTTATGACAATATTTCTGCCAGCGACTCTTAAACTATTTATTTATGTATGAATATTGTTTGCATTTCTTTTTTTTGTTTTTGTAAAATGTAACATGTTTACTATAATTTACATATGTATGTCTGTATGTAGATACGTATGTTCGTATAGAAAACAATACATTGGAAGTTGTATGTAAATGTGAATATAAAGTTTTTTGTGGAAAAATAAAACATGTCTGCTTTATCTGACAGATCGCTTGAAGAAAGAAAGAAAGAAAAAAAAGAAGCGCAAAAAACACTTTCCTTATTGTGACTTCTTTTTTACCCATTTTTTTTGTTTCTTCTTTTCTCATTTTTTTGCCGTGTATATTTGTTGTGACCCGCAACCAACACACAAAAATAAATATTAAAATTTTATACAACCAGAACATGTAAATGAGTTGGTAAAATTGTAAAAATTATGTTCATGTTTACTTTTGGATTCTTGAAAACTGAGGAGTGAAAAAAAGATCGAAAAATCTGAATAAATCTGAAAAGATTTTATGCAGATGGTATATTTTCATGAGAAAGGAAGCACACAAAAGAAAAAGGTGAGTTGAGTGGAGGAAATAAAAAACGATTCGAGGCCAAAGTTAGTTAAAATTCATTAAAAAAAACAGCCCACCAATGAAACAATGCACAGTGGGACAGAATCAATAAAATACTTGGAAGACAGACTGAAACAATTTGGAATAGTTCAGTTCTCAGCTCCTTTAAAGTTCAGTTCAGTTCTCAATAATTTTTCATTTCAGTTTTAAAGTCTGTTCTTATTTCAGTTCTCAGTTCAATTCTCAATTCAATTCTCAGTTCAGTTCATGGTTCAGTTTTCAGTTAAGTTTTGAGTTCAGTTCTCTGTTCACTTCTCAGTTCACTTCTTTGTTCAGTTCTCAGTTTAGTTTTCAGTTCACTTTTCAGTTTAATTTTCAGTTCAGTTCTCAGTTATTTTTCATTTCAGTTTTAAAGTCTGTTCTTATTTCAGTTCTCAGTTCAATTCTCAGTTCACTTCTTTGTTCAGTTCTTAGTTTAGTTTTCAGTTCACTTTTCAGTTTAATTCTCAGTTCAGTTCTCTGTTTAGTTCTCAGTTCAGTTCTCAGTACAGTACTCAGTTCAGTGCTCAGTTCCCTTTTCAGTTCTCACTTCAGTTCTCATTTCAGTTCTTAGTTCATTTCTCAGTTCAGTTCTCAGTTAACTTCTCAATTTAGTCCTAGTTCAGTTCTAGTTCAGTTCTAATTCAGTTCTAGTTCAGTTTTAGTTCATTTCTAGTTCAGTTCTAGTTTAGTTCCAGTTCAAGTTCAGTTCAAGTTCGGTTCAAGTTCCGTTCAATTTCTGTTCTAGTTCAGTTCAAGTTCAGTTCTAGTTCAGTTCTAGTTTAGTTCCAGTTCAGTTCAAGTTCTAGTTTAGTTCCAGTTCAGTTCAAGTTCTAGTTCAGTTCTAGTTTAGTTCCAGTTCAGTTTAAGTTCAGTTCGAGTTCAATTCTAGTTCAGTTCTAGTTCAGTTCAAGTTCAGTTCTAGTTTAGTTCCAGTTCAGTTTAAGTTCAGTTCGAGTTCAATTCTAGTTCAGTTCTAGTTCAGTTCTAGTTCAGTTCAAGTTCAGTTCTAGTTTAGTTCCAGTTCAGTTCAAGTTCTAGTTCAGTTCTAGTTCAGTTCAAGTTCAGTTCTAGTTTAGTTCCAGTTCAGTTCAAGTTTTAGTTCAGTTCTAGTTCAGTTCAAGTTCAGTTCTAGTTCAATTCTAGTTGAGTTCTAGTTGAGTTCTAGTTGAGTTCAAATTCAGTTCAAGTTCAGTTCGAGTTCAATTCTAGTTCAGTTCTAGTTTAGTTCTAGTTCAATTCAAGTTCAATTCAAGTTCAGTTCTAGTTCAGTTCTAGTTCAGTTCAAGTTCAGTTCTAGTTTAGTTCCAGTTCAATTCAAGTTCAGTTCTAGTTCAATTTTAGTTCAGTTCTAGTTTAAGTTCAGTTCTAGTTCAGTTTTAGTTCAGTTCTAATTCATTTCTAGTTCGATTCTACTTAAGTTCTAGTTCAGTTCTCGTTTAATTCTCGTTCAGTCCTGGTTTTGTTCTAATTCAGTTCCAATTGTAATTCAAACCCACTGTGCCACGAAACAATGGAATGCTGTGAGGTCTGAGCATAAGGTGGCCAAAAGATTTTCACGAAAAATAAATTACTCATCCATTGAAAGATTTAAACGTTTGTTTATGTTGAAATGTAATTCATTTTCCGGGTTCAGTCTTTAGACATTCTTTTGATTGCATTTGTAATTTGTTATATTATTTTGTTCTGTTTGTTTATTATTGTTGTTGTCATCGTTGTTATTTTATTATGTTTAACATTTGTCTTAATTTGTTTGCATTCCAAATAAAAGTATTACTGTCATCTCTTTATTAATACTTCTCATCTCTTTTTTTATATTCTCCAGACATTCAAAGCCCTTTAACACGATCACAAACACGTTCGTTTTAAGACAAAAAAACTACGTTTTAAAAAGGAATGAACCTTTTTTTTCTAACTTTATTTCTAAAAACAACCCACCACAGTAATTGTTATTTGATTCATTTTCGTTCTTTTCCCTCGATCATCATCATTATATCATAGTGTATCTTTTCAACCGTGTTTAGCGTGTAAACATGCCACATCAAACATGACAACAAATCCTAAATGATCCTTATCAATATTTTCGCTTAAATCAAAAAAAGTGAATATCAAAGAGAAAAACATTAAAAAAAAACATTCAAAATTACAAAATGACTCTTTACACAAAAATAACTAAATAACAAATTCTTCATTTATAGTCTGTCTGTCTGTCCATCTGTCATCTCCCCCTTTCTTCTTTAAATATTCTGTTCAGTTTTTTTTTTTTTTTTGATTACTCACGCGCATGCGTAGCATTTTAGATCTGTTTGCTCTTCTTTATTTGTGTGTATCTGTGTGTAATCGTTTTTCTCTCTCTTTTTTTTCTACTTTGGTATGTGATTCATTTTGAATTGGGCGTTATTTTTTCATTCTTCTGATCGCGTTATTTACTAACTTGCATGTCTAAACGTTTTACATACATTTCTAAGCCGATTAGTTCAGATAAAAAATAAAACTTAAGAAAAGAAAAGAAAATTATGCATTTTTTTCTTCCATACATGTGCATGTGTGTGTCATCTTCATTTTATATTGTCTGCTTAAAATACAGATCAGGTTGTCTAGAAAATTTAGAGAAATTTTTTTGAAATTTTTCACAATAATGGAAAAAAGAAGAAAATAAATTTCTTCTTATATGATGACAACTGCAAACTGGGAAGAGTGATATTTTTCTTTCAAGATTTGATGATGAAAACATAAATATAAGAATCCAATATTTAGACAATACAGGACATATTTTTTATATATCAAAGTTATTTCGCATGAGCACTTAAATGTCCGAAAGACCACTGAAGATTTTCAGTTTTAGTTCAGTTTTATGTTCACTTTTCAAATCAGATCCGTTCCCATTCAGTTTTAGTTTAGTACTCAGTTTAGTCCTAAGTTAAGTTCTCCATTGAGTTCAGCTCTCAGATCATTTCTCTGTTAAGTTTTTTCTGTTTACAATTCTTAATATATGGATCCAATATTTAAGGTATAGAGAGTCTATCTTATATATACCTCAATTAATTACCATAAGCATATAAATGACCCAAGGACCTATGAAGATTTTAAGTTCTATTTCAGTTTTCAGCTTAATTCTAAGTTAAGTTCACAGTTCAGTTCTCACTTCAGTTTTCAGCTCAGTTCTCAGTTCAGTTCTAGTTCAATTCAAGTTCAGTAGTTCAGTTCTAGTTTTGTTCTAGTTCAGTAGTTCAATTCTAGTTCAGTAGTTCTATTCTAGTTGAGATCTAGTTCAGTTCTTAGTTCAGTTCTAGTTCAGTTCTAATTTAGTTCTTAGTTCAGTTCTAGTTCAATTCTAATTCACTTCTAGTTCAGTTTTTAGTTCAGTTCTAATTCAGTTCTTAGTTCAGTTCTAATTCAGTTCTTAGTTCAGTTCTAATTCAGTTCTTAGTTCAGTTCTAGTTCAGTTCTCGTTCAGTTCTAGTTCAGTTCTAATTCAGTTCTAGTTCAGTTCTAGTTCAGTTCTAATTCAGTTCTTAGTTCAGTTCTAATTCAGTTCTTAGTTCAGTTCTAATTCAGTTCTTAGTTCAGTTCTAGTTCAGTTCTCGTTCAGTTCTAGTTCAGTTCTAGTTCAGTTCTAATTCAGTTCTAGTTCAGTCCTAGTTCAGTTCTAGTTCAGTTCTAATTCAGTTCTAGTTCAGTTCTAGTTCAGTTCTTAGTTCAGTTTTAGTTCAGTTGAAGTTCAGTTCAGATTCAGTTCTAGTTCAGTTCTAATTCATTTTTAGTTCAGTTCTAATTCAGTTCTAGTTCAGTTCTTAGTTCAGTTCTAGTTCAGTTCTTAGTTCAGTTCTAGTTCAGTTCTAGTTCAGTTCTAATTCAGTTCTAGTTCAGTTCTTAATTCAGTTCTAGTTCAGTTCTAGTTCAGTTCTTAGTTCAGTTCTAGTTCTGTTCTAGTTCAGTTCTAGTTCAGCCCTAGAGCCCTAGTTCTAGTTCAGATCTAGTTTAGTTCTTAGTTCATTTCTTGTTTTAGTTATCAGTTCAGTGTTTAGTTCAGCTCTCAGTTCAGTTCTCAGTTCAATTCTGATTCAAATTTAGTTTAATTATAATTCTACTAAAGTTTAAGTTCAGTTTTTGTTTCTTTTCATGTTATATATACTTCGATTCAGATTAGATTTAATGAAAAAATAAAATTAATTTCAAAAAATTTTTTCAATTTCTAAAAATGTTCGTTTCAATTAAAATAAATTTAGAAAATATATTTTTATTCTAAAACAAAACAAATACAAGGTTCTTTGGTAAAAATCTCTAGAAAAATTCAAAATTTTCATTTTCATTAGTTTTCATTTTTATTTAAAAATTCTTTTTCTCATATTTTCTTAGTCATCTTTAGTCATTTTTTTTAAATGAAATTAAAATTAAATTCTCTGCATGTCATCATGATGATGATGATGATCTTCTTCATCATTATCATGATGAGCCTAATGACTTTTTAAATAATCAATTATACATATTTTTGTTGTTGTTATTTTTATTTTAAAAAATTATTTATTTTAGTGCAAGTTGATATTTAGTTTTTTTTTTATTTTTATTTTAAAAGAGGCGTGCGAGAAATGCACCTTTTTTCATTTTAATGTTGCATTTAAAATTATTTTTCTCCTTCATTTCTATTTTATTTACTCAATGACAAACTTAGTAATGTGTGAGTAAGTGTCCGTGTATGTGTGAGTTTTTTATAAATATTGACTCGGTTTATTCCTGGTAATTTGAGATCTTTAAAAGATTTTTATTTGTTTAAGTCATAAATTATTTGGTTAATTTAGGTGCGTCATTTAAATTAAAGGAAGAAGAATTATGCACTTTTTTTGTTAAAAAAAGTCCATTAGGAAGTTTTAGTAAAGAATGTGAGAAGAAATGTTTTAAATGTCACAAAAATGCAAATAAGCGTTTTTTTCATTAATTTTTATATTTAATGACACTTTTAAAGGATTTAAAAGAAAAGTGCCAAAATTCCATACTCCATGTCCACATCCAATAAATCTTGTCATTAAAGAATTCTTATATAAAAATACTTTTTTTTTAAGTTTCATAATCTTACGAAAATTGTGGAAATTAGTAAGTGAACGAGAACTAAATTAGAAACGAGCTAGAAATGATTTAGAACTGAATTAGAACTTAACTAGAACTGAACTAAAACTGAACAAGAACTGAACTAGAACTAAACTAGAACCGAAGTAGAACTTAATCGAAAGTGAACTAGTAGTGAACATGAACTAGAACTAAACTATAACTGGACTATAACTTAACTAGACCTGAAATTGAACAGAACTAGAACTAAATTAGAACTGAAACTGAACAGAACTAGAACTAAATTAGAACTGATTTAGAACTGAATTAGAACTGAACTAGAACTGAATTAGACTGAACTAGTATTGAACCAAAACTGAATTAGAATTGGACTAGAACTGAATTAGAACAGAATTAGAACTGAACTGGAACTGAACTGAGATCTAAACTAGAAATGAACTATAACTGAACTAAAACTAAACTAGAACTGAACTAAAACTGAACTAAGACTGAACTGGAACTGAACTAATCTAAACTAGAACTAAACTAGAACTGAACTAAAACTAAACTAGAACTGAACTAAAACTGAACTAAGACTGAACTGGAACTGAACTAAAACTAAACTAGAGCTAAACTAGAACTGAACTAAAACTGAACTAGAACTGAACTAGAACTGAACTAAGACTGAACTGGAACTGAACTAAAACTAAACTAGAACTAAACTAGAACTGAACTAAGACTGAACTGGAACTGAACTAAAACTAAACTAGAACTAAACTAGAACTGAACTAGAACTGAACTAAAACTGAACTAGAACTGAACTAAGACTGAACTGGAACTGAACTAAAACTAAACTAGAACTAAACTAGAACTGAACTAAAACTGAACTAGAACTGAACTAGAACTGAACTAAGACTGAACTGGAACTGAACTAAAACTAAACTAGAACTAAACTAGAACTGAACTAAGACTGAACTGGAACTGAACTAAAACTAAACTAGAACTAAACTAGAACTGAACTAGAACTGAACTAAAACTGAACTAGAACTGAACTAAAACTGAACTAGAACTGAACTAAAACTGAACTAGAACTGAACTAAAACTGAACTAGAACTGAACTTTAACTAGAACTGAACTATAACTGAACTAGAACTGAACTAGAACTGAACTTTAACTAGAACTGAATTATAACAGAACTAGAACTAAACTAAAACTGAATTAGAACTGAACAGAGAACTGAACTAAAACTGAACTAGAACTGAACTTTAACTAGAACTGAATTATAACAGAACTAGAACTAAACTAAAACTGAATTAGAACTGAACAGAGAACTGAACTAAAACTGAACTAGAACTGAACTTTAACTAGAACTGAACTAGAACTGAACTAAAACTAAACTAGAACTGAACTAGAATTGAATTTTAACTAGAACTGAACTATAACTGAACTAGATCTGAACTAGAACTAAACTAAATCTGAACTAGAACTGAACTAAAACTGAACAGAGAACTGAACTAAAACTGAACTAAAATTGAACTAGAACTGAACTGTAACTGAACTAGAACTGAATTATAACTAAACTAGAACTGAACTAGAACTCAACTAAAACTGAACTAGAACTCAACTAAAACTGAGCAGAGAACTTTTTTTTTTTTTATTTTATTTATTATTATTTATTAAATTCATATTACACAAATATTATTTATACACCCGCTAAGCCATATGGCTTGACAGCAGGAAGAAAGTTTTAGTTACATAATATACTTAAACAAATAACAATCATTGCGAACTTATAAAAAATTTTTTAATTTTTTAATAGTTCAGTTTTCTAACTGAACTAAAACTGAAATAGAACTGAACTGAACGGGAACTAGAGCCGATTTAGAACTAGATTAGAATATATCTATAGCTGCAAACTCGATTACAATTTAGATTATAAACTGTGTTATATCTCTCGACTATTATAATCTAGAATATATTACGTTTTGGATCACTATATTATGAGGTCTAGACTTTTAATTAGTCTGGACAATAAACTGGTTTATAGTATGAAGTTTTAAGTTAATTATAAACAATTAAAAACATTATTATTCTAAGACTAAAGGATATAGACTGAATTATAGTCTAAAACTCTGAACGGTATTGTAGTTTGGACAATAGTCTGTATTATAAATTAAATCTTGCCTATAAACAGCATTACAGACAGGACTGTAAAGAGGTTTATACTCCTCTACTATTTACAGCACTAAAGTCTATAACACAAACTGGAGTTAAGTCTATATTAAAACCTGTGTTATGAGCTGGACTAGACTATAGAGGATTTTTCTATAGACTATAAATGTAGTTGAAACTGGACTACAAGCTGGATAAGTATATTCTAGACAAAATACTGTTTTATAGTTCGAACTATAAATTGCTCTTTATTCTGGACTATAAATTGCACTATAGTTTTTAATTTACATTAACATGGACAACAAATGGTTGTAATTTACTTTTTGTGTTGACTATAATTTGAGTTACAAACAAACTATAATTATTTGCGAATTTCTTTGAGTGGTTCAAAGTGAGACAGGAGGGAAACAATATTTAAAGCCAATTTCAACTCATTTAAAGAAATTCATATATTTTTTATATTTAATTTCCATTTCAAATTTCCCATCAATCATACACATTTTTTTATAAATATTAAACAATTATTTTAATAAATATTTTTGGGCCAACAATTTAGCGCACAACTTGACAAAATTTGTTAAATTAAGAGAAAAGAGACTAAAATATGTTTTCATATGAATTTTACATAAAATCAAACAATTAACAAATGACAACAAAAGACTTGAATTTGTGAAACTTATGGGTGAGAGAACTACCAAAAGGTGGTCAGGTTATGGGATTTGAAATTAATTAGAAAAAATAATTCAATTAAAAAAATTCAAAGGAAAATATTTAAAGGATTTTGGAGAACTTCATCAGGCCGTTTTATGGTTTTAGCGGCGATATATTTTAAAAAGATATACTGACATTTGTTGTTGTGTTGTTTTTTCAATACTAAATACTTTGTGACAAACATTAACATGAAAACATTTAGCTAAAACTTCAAATAACAAGTTAAAAAAATATATCCAAAGCGATAGACTTGGCTGTACTAAAAGGCAGCCACCAAAAAATTGTGTGTCAGTGAGTGTAGCTATTTTTTTTGTTTTGGATAGTTTTTTTTGTGGTCTCTTATGTGTAACCAATTTAAAAGTAAAACATGATAAATGACATGCCTAAACAACATCACGATCCTCGGGATCCCAATATGAGCACAAAATGTGTCCGGCCATAAAATCAAAAAAAAAAAAACAAAAAAAAAACACGAAAAAACTAAAACTTATCGATAGACATAGAGACCGACCGACCTGTCTTGCAACCAAACGAATGATTCAACAAAAAGTTGACAGCAACTACCGCAACTAAATTCTTTATTTTTATTAAGTGAACGACATCTTAATCTTGCAACAAAACCAAAAACAAAAAAACAACAAAACCCCTCTAATGATGGTTTTAAGTTAATGTGGATGGATGGATGGATGGATGACTGGAAGATGAATCTATAGCATTTTGGTTTAAGTAACTGACATTTTTTTCTAAGGAGATGTTTTACAAGTTCCAAAGTAAAACTAAAACTGGAGATAAATTTTTTTTGTAGCTTCTGTAGGAAACTTTGTATACCCTCCATTAATACAAGAGGGTATATTAACTTTGTCATTCTGTGTGTAATGCTAAGAAGAAATCATTCAGATTCCATAATATTTTTATATTAAATCAAAATCTTAGCCGATTTAGATATGTCCGTCTTTCTGTCTGTCTGTTATTGGCATAATCATATCCACAACAATTGACGGAGCTAAATGAAATTTGGCTTCAATATTTGCTTTAGTTCTGAAAAGTTTCCTGTTTAATATCTGTAAAATCGATGCAGTATATTAAACAGATATAGACAGTTATCTAAAACAACCTCTGTATCCAAAATTATCAAAATCGGTTATGTAGGACGTATATAACTAATTTTATGACTCATTAACAGGTCCATGTTATATTTAAGAAAAAATTGTATATCTTGTATATGTCTGAGTGTATGTGTAAGAAACATAACTTATTTACTTCACACGCATTTGTGGTGTAGGGTATTGAAGATTCGGCATAGTCGATTATAGCATTCTTACTTGTTAAAATTGTTATTACTTTTTCTGGGAACCCAAAAAAAAGAAACTAAAAAGGGAATTTAAAATCTCATTAAAAACAGGGCTTATTTAAATAATAACTAGAATTTAGGAACCTTAACGAACATGCGTGACTACTTTTAGTCGTGGTAATTTAATGAAACACCCACGCTAAATGGAAACTTTTCCAGCCACTAGACCTTTAGAAATGCTTCTTTATCTTCAGGACACTTTTAGGCAAAAAACCCCTCTTTTTTCTTCTTCTTCTGTCTTCGAGATTAGTTGTTATTAATTTCAATCAACACCCATTCATGCCACTTAAGTGAATGTTTTAAATATTTTTTTTAAAGTTTATTATTATTCAAATATTGCTTAACAATTCTCAAGATCACGTGCCACCATCAAAAAAAAAAAAAAGAGCCAACAATTCACTCCTTTTTTTTGGAAGATCTTTATTGTTGGTAGCATATGCAATAGAAAATAATGAAAACATTCATTAAGTTTTAGCCATTTGACAAAGATGCCACAAAGAAAAAGAGTTAAACGAAAGAAAAAAAAAACTATATTTAAAAGATTTATGCGCCATTAGCCAGCAGCCAAATGCACTGACTGGCACATAAGATTCAAACAAAATATAAATAAAATAAGAAAACGACTTAAATAAGAAAATGAAAATAAATAAAAATATTTAAAATAAATAACAGCCGCCAAGATCATGACTAACAACCATCTCTTCTCTTTTTGTTATTGTTGTCGTTGTTGTTTTATTTGAATAACGACAGAACGAAATTCTTATATTTACGACGAGTACAATTTCGAGTACTTTTTGTATTCAAATTTAACAATTCATAAACATATTTACACACATTTACATAAATAATCATATAAATGATTACATTAGGGAGGGAGACAAAAAATTCGGGGCAACGCACACTTTGAACTGCGATAGCTTTTTGCTCTAGTACAGATTACCAAACTAGACTCGGACCACACTAAACAAAAGTCTTAGTTCCAAATAAGTAATTGTCTATAGTCTAAACTATATAATCGTCTATAGTCTAGACTATAAAATCGTCTATAGTCTAGACTATAAAAATCGTCTATAGTCTAGACTATAAAATCGTCTATAATCGTCTATAGTCTAGACTATAAAATCGTCTATAGTCTAGACTATAAAATCGTCTATAGTCTAGACTATAAAAATCGTCTATAGTCTAGACTATAAATCGTCTATAGTCTAGACTATAAAATCGTCTATAGTCTAGACTATAAAATCGTCTATAGTCTAGACTATAAAATCGTCTATAGTCTAGACTATAAAATCGTCTATAGTCTAGACTATAAAATCGTCTATAGTCTAGACTATAAAATCGTCTATAGTCTAGGACTATAAAATCGTCTATAGTCTAGACTATAAAATCGTCTATAGTCTAGACTATAAATCGTCTATAGTCTAGACTATAAAATCGTCTATAGTCTAGACTATAAAATCGTCTATAGTCTAGACTATAAAATCGTCTATAGTCTAGACTATAAAATCGTCTATAGTCTAGACTATAAAATCGTCTATAGTCTAGACTATAAAATCGTCTATAGTCTAGACTATAAAATCGTCTATAGTCTAGACTATAAAATCGTCTATAGTCTAGACTATAAAATCGTCTATAGTCTAGACTATAAAATCGTCTATAGTCTAGACTATAAAATCGTCTATAGTCTAGGACTATAAAATCGTCTATAGTCTAGACTATAAAATCGTCTATAGTCTAGACTATAAAATCGTCTATAGTCTAGACTATAAAATCGTCTATAGTCTAGACTATAAAATCGTCTATAGTCTAGACTATAAAATTCGTCTATAGTCTAGACTAATAAAATCGTCTATAGTCTAGACTATAAAATCGTCTATAGTCTAGACTATAAAATCGTCTATAGGTCTAGACTATAAAATCGTCTATAGTCTAGACTATAAAATCGTCTATAGTCTAGACTATAAAATCGTCTATAGTCTAGACTATAAAATCGTCTATAGTCTAGACTATAAATCGTCTATAGTCTAGACTATAAAATCGTCTATAGTCTAGACTATAAAATCGTCTATAGTCTAGACTATAAAATCGTCTATAGTCTAGACTATAAAATCGTCTATAGTCTAAACTATAAAATCGTTGTAGTCTTGACTGTTAAACACTTTGTGATCTTTATTTTTCCAATTAGAGAGTTGTAAATTTTTCATAAGGTACCTGTGGATAAACTGTTAACCGTGGGGTATGTGGGATTCTTACCGACTAAATCCACCTCCTTCGTCATTCAGCGGGTCCATAAAGCTGATAGGACAAAGAGGGAAATTGTCCAGTCGAAATCTGTGCAATTAGCTCTTGTATCCTCAGTGGACCGAAAGGTATTCTGTGGACGTAAGAGTTAACTTCTCCATATTTTCTATTTATCCAAACATGTATTTTTGGAATTAACCTAAAGGTCCATCTTCCATTTTTTAATTGTTTCCAAAATGCTAGTGTAAACTACAAATTGCTTAAAGTTTATAGTTGATTGCGAATCACCCTAATGTTCATAAACAATAGTGTTGTACATATGAATTATTTTCACAAAACAGAAAATGAATTGTATTTATGCGATTTATAAGAACGTAGACAGATTCTCTTCTATATTAAGTCTATAAACAAAACAACAAAAGTGCTTAAAATAGCAATAATGGTGACAATATTCCAAAACTCCAAAACTCCATTGCCAACCATTTAATACCACTATAATCCAAGAAAAACTACTTAATTTATCACCTATTTCGAAAGATCTGACAAAATTAAGTGTTTTCATAAACGATTAAATCAAGTGTTACATACAAGTGTGTGTATGGCGATATGTGTGTTGTTAGCATTACTACATTATCTCAATAATTGGAAAAAAATGTCATATCATATCTTAGCAATTTTCATTCCAAGAAATATCAAAGTTTTTTCATTAACAAAGATTCTCCAATAAACTGGGAAACAGTTTAAAATTTATATTATTTCTTATGGAATTTAATCTGAGAAGAAAGAATTACATTTCACTACTTAATACCAGATTACAACAAACAAATGCAAGTAGCAGAATGTAACAAGAACAACACTGGCAGTAGCATCATCGGCAACATCATTATCATTGTCAACATCATAATCATCATCATTATTATCTGCTTCATCTTCATCATGTAACTGCCACCAATGAATCTTTGGGAATTTATATCCATGTAGTTGAAAGTCAACGCATTAAGAAACATGTGTAAGTATTAAGTTTTGTCAGTTTGACATAGTGTTGTATTAATCTATTTGCAACAACGCCATATACACGACTTGCAACAACTGAACATATAGAGAATAGATTTCATATTTATGGAAAAAATTAAGATCACCTTATGAACGAAACAACAAATACAACAAATACAACTTGTACAAATTCTTTTGCAATTTGCACTTAACTAATAATGAAATGGAGTAAAATTACACCAATAAAAATTGCAGCAACAACAACAACAAAAAAGAATACGCCAAACAAAGCTCTTTATTAAAATATATTTAATGTTTTTTCTCTCTATTTCTTCATCAATAAAAGCAAAAACAAAAATGAATTAAAACTAAAATCCTGTGGGTTTTTTTAATAATGTTGCGTTTTCTACATATTATGTGTGTTGCAACGTTTACACATACATAAATGCAACATGTGTTGCAAAATATGCTTGTTGTTTTAATAATAAGTAATAGATTAATTGACATTGACATATTTATAAATGTGTCTTAAGATAATATATTTTGTATATGGACACGTAGGTG
>PYHX02000158.1:8711814-8767083 GCA_004302925.2 Cochliomyia hominivorax | reverse complement strand
AATCGAATTGTTAAAAAAGAAACTGCGCGAAGCCGATGATGGTCCGAAATAATCTACCAAAGTTGCTATGCAAAATACTCTCCAATTATCGATAACATGTTGAGTCTTAGAGAAGTATACTAAACTTATATAAATAAAAGATTTAAATTAAAATTGTGATCCCAAAAAGCCACCTTAATTCGACCATTTTTGTCAAAATTTTTATTTTAAACGGTGTGCTTCACCTCAATCGTAAAACATAAAACAGTTTTGAAACAGTGTTTCTCCAATAAATGTAGACTCTTTAGACTAAAATCTTAGAAAAAATCATTGTTATTTTTCTGTTCATAATTTTAACAAGTCAATTTCGAATCAAAATATCTAAATTTTCTGAAAAAAAAAATTGTTCATTTCTCCAAAACTCCCGAAAATGATCGCTAGTTTATTTCCAAACCTCGAAAACTTTAAATTTAAAATTTGACAGAAAATTTTAAGATCGGTCATATAAGGAATCTGAAATGTTTTAAATATTTTTATGACCAACTTTTGGAATCCTGTGGAACGGCCTCCGTTAGGGTTTTTTTTCAAATCGCTTAACTATCAATTGAAAATTTTTAAATCGATTCCGATCTGGATGTTTAAAGGATCTGAGGCGTTTAACTTGAGATCATGTGCTTTGGCCTCCTTATTTTTAAAAATTGCAAACTCCAAAACTTAAAATAGGCTATCGCTTTGTCCAATTGAAATTGGCCTAATTTTTCATATCAAACACATGTGACGCGAACAAAGATCATATGAGAACCCCCTGATTTTGAGGTTTAATAAAGTTTGATTAAGAATTTTTGATCTTATTCCTTACCAAAGGCAGTAGATTAGAATACATTTAAATAATCTTCATATAGATACCATTACAATTTTATTTGATTTATTTAACTAGATAAATAGCGGAATAATAACAGACATATTTCTGGACTATTTGTGGAGAATTAAAGTCAATATCTATCAAGTAATTGAAAATTTTACAAAAGTTCCTCCTTAAACTTTAAGTTTGTCTCAGGTGTTAAAGGTCTATAAATTTTATCTACTGAATTAATTCAGTTCATGCTATTAAGTTGACAAAGTTTATAAGTTAAGTCCTTGTGCTGTTGGAGGTATAATAATCTAACCCCTTGAAGGCATAAGAATTCTTAGAATTTATAATTTCTTTGAGACTTGAAGTTCTTAATATAAATTGACAATTTTTAAGTCCACGTTTTCGTTTTCGGTGTCGTATCTCTTAAGCGATTCGATGTGGGTTATTTACAAAAGTGATTAAACGATCTTTAAAACCATTTCATCATTTGGACTTAAAAGTTGCCTCAAATATTGGTCTATAACTTTTGATCTACTACCTAATTTAGTCGTTTTTTAGTAGGAAACATCTTAAGGCAATAGTCAGAATGTGCTATAACTTTAAATATGAGCGTTTTTGTTTTGGATCCAGGAATATTGGGGTTTTACATGATTCCCTTATGAGTTTAACATGCGAATTGACAAAGTAAAAATTTTTTGTAGGGTATTAAAACTTGAAATTATTAACAATTATTTCAATTCCAAAATGCATTAAGAAATTATTTGTTTATTATTCACACACTCACACACACAAACACACAACCCTTAAATAGTTTATTTCTCGATTGCAACAATTTTCACTAGAATTAACAAAAACATTATTATAATTTATATGAAAAAGTACTTGAGATCTATTAAGAATGAATTAATAAGTACAATTTATATTTGAATAGAATAATATATAATATATATATACATATATATATACACTAGAGCCCCGATTTGCGTAACTTTGTAAGAGCTAAAAAAAATCAATTTTCGTTGTTGCAATTTCAAGTTGCGATGGTTTGAAAATCACTGTTAACAATTTTCAAATTGCGCGAAAATAGTTGAATTCCCTTTTCTTATATTACAAGTGTCTGGAATAGAATGTGTGATCCGCCAAAGTACATTAAGGACAATAAAATAAGACAGAGTAAAAGAATAGTAGTAAGTTTGGAAGTGGATGTAATAAAACGTCTTAAGTCGGGAGAAAAGGCAGTTAATATAGAAAGAGCTCTTGGGCTAGCGCCTACAACAGTCAGAACAATTTGCAACAGAGACAGTGATAAATGAAATCATTTAGCTGAAATTGTCATATCACTCCATCTAAATAAGATAATATAACAAAAAGAATCCTTTATTATTTAAAATGAAGTCCTTTGTTTCAAATCAGATGTAATTAAAGATAAAGCTCTTTGTATTTACTCCAACTTCCAGAAAATATTGCATGTGAAATTCTTACAATTTCGAATTAAAAATACTTTTTGTTTCGCTTTGAATTTTTTCCCCAATAAATGCGAAAAGTTGATTAATCTGCTTCGCTGTTCTCCGCTCACCATTTACGACGTAAGTCGGGGCTCTAGTGTATATGTTTGCAAATGATTTAAAACAAATGTAGAAAGAGAAACATATTAAAGTTAATAACACAATCTGTGTTATCAGTCAGTGTTTTATAAATAAATTAAGTTCATCTAAATAGAAAAAAATCGTGTAAAAAAAAGAAAACTGAAAGTATTCATCATCATCATCATCAACATCCTCACAAGTAACATCAATTCAGACAAAGTTCAAGTACGATCGGCAAATGGACTGACAAACGAATGATCATTATTCGGTTAATATTGATAAATATTGAAAATGACACTGATCTGCAATAAAATATATATTTTTTTAAATAAAAATAAAAAAAATTAAATAGAAAGTAATTAAAATGTTGGACCTGTTGTCCGAAAGTTTATAGAAGAATATATTTAATATTACGAGAACTGTACTGAACTGTAAGGTGAACTGTAAGGATATCCAATATCGGCTAGTGAACGGTTGAGCAATTGGCTTTTACTAGATCGTTATATTATTAGAAACTGGAGACTTATTCAGCTGCCCAAGCAGCTGTGTGAAAAGCAGACAACCGAAGTTGTTGTATTAAACGGGACAACCGAAACTCCTGTGTTCAAAACAGTCGGGATTACCGGATTAACATTCCTAATGAATGCTGTAATCCTTTACAATAAATATACGCTCAGCTCAAGCAGCTGTGTGAAAACTGCATTAAAACAAAAAACCGAAGTTGCAATATTAAAATAGAAAACCGAAGGTGTTGTGTTAAAACAGTTAGCCGAAGCCACTGTGATCAAACAATCAATCTAAGTTGCTGTATTAAAACAAAAATGTGTTAAAACAGTTAGCCGAATCCGCAGTATTGAACAGTCAATCGAAGTAGCTGAATTAAAGTAGACAACCGAAGTTGTTGTATTAAAAGGGACAACCGAAGCCCTCTGTTCAAAACAGTCTGTCGAAGTTGCTGTGTGAAATCTGTAAGCCGAACGAACTGCATTCAAACAATCAAACGAAGTTGCTGTATTAAAAGAGACAACCGAAATTGTTTTATTAGAACTGTCAACCGAAACCCTCGTGCTCAAAAAAAGTTGTGAAAGCCGAAGTGTTAAAACAGTCAAGAGAACTCGCTCCAAACGTCAATCGAATTTGCTGTATTAAAAGTTCGTTAAAACGAACTACCGAAGCCGATGTGTCCGAAATAATCAACCAAAGTTGCTATGCAAAATACTCTTCCAATTATCGATAACATGTTGAGTCTTAGAGAAGTGTACTAAACTTATATCATAATATCAGATGTATCGTAATACGTGCAAATAATATTATGATGTCAGCTGTCTTAATTGGTAAATTCACTTATAAAGTGTATCGCAAGTTCATCAACTAGAATTAGAATTCTTATTTAAAATTTATTATAAACTTATTGAGAATTATTAGTGAATTATTAGTGATTATTAGTGTATAAAGTGAATTGTTGGGAGATTTATATCCGGACAAATTGGTCAAATTATTTGTTGTTGTTTTGGAAAGCTTGAAAAGCTTTGAAAATCCAGAACAGATTAGTAGATTAACTATAACACACCGATATCTGAAACAACCTCAAAAATCGAATTTTTCAATTAAAAAGTAATAAAGGTATATTCCATGAAAACAAGGTTATGTCAAACGTGACTTTCAAACTCTCCTATCGACTCAATATTCTCAAAACCTCAACAATTTCTAAGACCTTTTTGCAATGGCGGATCTCTTAAACAATTCCTGTAAACAGATGTGAATATTTAAAAATCATTTAAACGATTTTGAATCATAACAAATAAAATATTTTAATTGAGAATTTATTTTTGTCGCCCAGTGTAGACTATAAATATTGTAACGATTTATTTAATTGACAATTTAGGAAATTTATAACGGGAAAATTTGTTTGTTTGTTTATTTAAACAAAATCAAAGCGTTAAAAAGTTGATTCGTTTATGCGTTTTTTATTTAAACTTTTGCATTTTAAATTTGTAAATAAAAAATTTATTTTTTTTTATTTATTTTCAATACAAAATTGGAACAATTTCAAAAATTAATACATTTTGCAAATAATATTTATTTTTTTTTTGTATTGGGGCGATGAACATTTATTTGATTATTGCTTAATTAAATAGTTTGTTATATTGATAACGTTCGGAGAAATCACAATATTCTTGTTGTGTCATTATTTTTGCGAAAAAAATTAATCGAATTGAGAATTCTGTCTGATAATGATTTTTTCTTTAAATATATGATTGTGGCCACTTTAATTAATGTCATAATAAGAATAAAAGATTTGTTTTATTATTTAACTGTTACTAACTGTAATTGAGCAGTGAGATCGAAAAAGTTTTTAGATAAATTTTGGATTTCAAATTTTTGGTGATAAAGTTTTCACTATCTTCACTTAATACACTTGAGGGCAATAAAATGGTTGATCGCATAGAGCTATTCTTATGGTCCATTGTGATGTTAAAATCGATTTTTTGGAAATAATTCCATAACTTTTGAACAGTTTGTCTTAATGTAATTTCAGTGTAAAATCACGAATTTATTTTAAAAAGAACAATCCTCCTTTAAGTCAAGAGCATTTATTCTTGTAGCGATGAAGTGATTAAATACAAGATGGCGTCACAGGAAATTTTGTAGATATTAAAACACATTCTCTCATACATACACACTAATAAATAATCGTTGTACATATTGTTTGACCATAACTTTTTTCCAATTCATCCGATTTTGATCATTATTGTGAATGTAACGGACTAAGTACTGGACTGCATATATAATAGTGAAATTTCCTACACCCGTTAATTGTTCGTTAACAGTTTTTTAATACAAATTTTGACCGCCTCAGATATCAGTCTATAACTATTTTTCAAATTTAAATAGGGAGATTATTTCTTCTTGGACTAAGAATCAACAACAAAAATCCGATAAAATTTTTATAACGCTTAGACAATCGTGGTCATGCTTATGGACTTAGATAAATTTGTTTTTGGGAGTTGTGCTTACCTCTCAGCTTAATTTTGACTGTCTCAGATATCAGTCTATAACTATTTTTGTTCTAAATTTAAAAAGAGATCTTCTTAGCTCAACAACAACAAATTTGACAAAATTTTACAGCGCTCAAACAATCATGGTCATGCTTATGGACTTGGATAAATTTGTTTCCATTTGTTTTTCATTAAGCCAATGGTTTTTAGGAGGTATGGTTACCTCACAGCTTACTAGTCAGCAGTGAGGCGCGTTTTAAAAAGAGTCAAATTTAATAAAATATTTTTATCGCCTTAATAATATTTGCTTCTGAATTGAGGGAATAAGTAAATTTGCATTTTTCCAGTTAACTCAATTTTCGAGAGATATACTACATTTCAGCTTACCAGTCAGCAGTAGTGATGTGGGTTTCAATGGCAAAGTCAGCTAAAATTTTTAATAAAATATATCTCTATGAATGACAATAAAACATATTTATATTTAGAGGAATAAAATAATTAGAGGTTTAAAATGTTCCCAGTAAGTTTACCTTTCCGCTTACCCGGCAGCAGTGATAAGGGTGATTTTATTTAAAGTATAGACCACATATATTTAGGATTTGAAAACATATAAATTTTATTTGACGTGATACCAAAAATACATCTAATGTGGAGTGTTAAATGATTCCTTATGGAATAGATTTTCTTACCCCAAAAATATGCTAATGTTTATATGCCTCATTAAACCATAAAATATGCTTTATAGTTTTATTTTATGAAAATTCTTAGAATTAAATTTTTGACAAAGAAACAAGCTTTACTTATGTATCAATTTAAATATAACCAAGATGTGAATGAGGTCATATATATAATTAATTTTCTTTCTCCCTAAAAATATGCTAAATTTTAGTTGCCTAATTAAACCTTTAAAGATACTTTAGAGTTTAAAGAAATAATTTACAAAATCATAAGATTTTATGAAAATTCTTAGAATTCAATTTTCGACAGCAGCGAACTTCACAAAACATTTTAGCGTTTTCACTATTGAACCCCTTTTTTCTGCCATTAAGATCATAAATCATAATATTTTTATTATAAACTATAATTTATGAGGTAAATATTTATCATTTTAAATTGAAAGAAAATTGTTTCTTTAAAAAAAAATATCACAAGTTAAAGTTATAAAACCTAAAACTCTTAATTTAAGGCTTGAAAGTCTTAAACTGAAATTGAAAATATGAAAAGGAAATAAATTATGAAAGAACAGATTTTGAGTCTTTTTCGAAAAATTTTAAAATGATTTCAATTTATGTCTAAATGACAGACGAAAAGATAACAGAATAGAATCATTTTTTGTTTGTTCGATCTGAAATAAAAACTAAATATGCAACAGAATGAAATGAAATCAAAGGAATGACTTTGAGTACATTATAGCCACACAGACACACACACACACACACATTCACACACAATAAACCTCTTAAGCCGATTATATTTTATGATGACAATGTTCCAATATTTTCTGTAGTTTTTCTCTCGTCTCCCCTGAAATGTTGTTAAAATGAATAAAATCCATTTCACTTTGTTGAAACATACTTAAGACCACAATAGGAATGTATCACGTCACATTAGAGTGTTTTGTAGGATTAAAATGGGGATGACAAAAACTCACCAAAAAAAAAAGGTGCAAATTTTTTATAAAACATAAAAATTATTTGAAAAATCTTTAGTAAACGAGTTGAGATTTTTTTAAATCAATTAAAAAAAATGTTAATTCTAATTTATTTTCAAAAAATGCAAATATGAAAATCGATTCAAATTTAGTGTTTGGATTTGTTTTTTTTTGTTTTTGGCTTAACATATGTATGTACACGATTTACATACATACGTACATACATATGTATATAGAGTTAGCCAAATATTCAGTCCGTCCGTCTGCCTGACAACCACACCTAAATAGCTGACACTGGTGTGACACTCATTTCGGTTAAGGATCACATTAAATGATTGTAAAAAAATTTATTGACAAGTTTCTCTTAAAATTGGCATAAATATGTAGAAAAAAATACCGAAATTTACAGACAAATAAAATATACAAACGTCTATGAAAATATTGAGAAATTTTTGTTTAATGTTAACTATTCGAATGTCTTTAAATACTAATTGATATTAAGTGACCTAAATTTATATTGACGGCGGTTAGGACATTCAATAAAAACAGCAACAAAAAAAATACAAGTTTTTGAGAGATATTGGCAAAAATAGTGTTTAGGAACTGATTGCGGATAAAAAAGAATAATATGAATTCAATAGTGTTCTATACGCTTTTGGAAAATTAATAGGTTTTTTCCAGACTTTAGTTTGTTCCATTGTCTAGACTATAGTCTTGGCTATAGTCTAGACTGGTCTATTGTCAGACTAAAGTCTGATCTATTGTCCAGACTATTGTCATGACTAAAGTCGTAGTCTTGTCTATTATAAAGACTATTATTTGGTGTCTTGTCCAGACTATAATCTGGTGTATTGTCCAGACTGAAGTCAGGTTTATTGTCAGACAAAAGTCTGGTCTATTTTCCAGACTGAAGTCTGGTCTATTGTCCAGACTATTGTCATGACTAAAGTCGTAGTCTTGTCTATTATAAAGACTATTATTTGGTGTCTTGTCCAGACTATAATCTGGTGTCTTGTCCAGACTGAAGTCAGGTTTATTGTCAGACTAAAGTCTGGTCTATTTTCCAGACTGAAGTCTGGTCTATTGTCCAGACTGAAGTCTGGTCTATTATCCAGTCTAAAGGCTGGTCTATTGTGCAGACTGGTATATTTTCAAAAATATTATCTGGTGTATTCTCCAGACTATAGCCTGGTCTATTGTCAGAACTAAAGTAGTAGTCTTGTCTATTATACAGACTATTATTTGGTGTCTTGTCCAGACTATAATCTGGTGTATTGTCCACACTGAAGTCAGGTTTATTGTCAGACTAAAGTCTGGTCTATTGTCCAGACTGAAGTCTGGACTAAAGTCTGGTCTATTGTCCAGACTGAAGTCTGGACTAAAGTCTGGTCTATTGTCCAGACTAAAGTCTGGTCTACTGTCCAGACTAAAGTCTGGTCTATTTTCCAGAAAAAAGTCTGGACTATGGTCTTTTCAATTGTGCAGACTAGTATATTTTCAACAATATAATCTGATGTATTTACTTGACTAAAGTCATATCAATTGTCCAGTCTATAATCTGGTGTACAGTCCATATAATCTGACCTTTTTTCCAAACATTGGCCTATTGTTCTGTTGTCCAGACTATCATCTGATTTATTTTTCAGCCTATGATATGGTCTATTTTCCAGCCTTTAATCAGGTGTATTGTCCTGAATATAATCTAAGGTATTGTCCAAAGTATAGTACGGTCTATTGTCCAGACTAATGATTTTTGAGAGACATGCTTACTTTTCACATCACCAGACTGCAGTTGAACTGGATTTACAATAACAAAATTTGCCACAATGCATTTGTTGGAACATTTGCTTGCCTGACTGCTTTCTAGTCAGCAATAGTGTGCGGCAATGTTTCAAAATATTAAAATATAAATTTAATAAAACAAAAAAATATATATTTAAAACAGTAGTTCGGGGTCTTCATAGACAAATTCAGAAACATTTAGTTACTTTAGAAGTGGGATCCCATAGACTAAACAAAACAAAGATATAGGAGTTCAAAATAGAAAGCCACGTTCGTAGAATCAAAGTATTGAAATCTTGGGAATGATTTTGGAATCAGTCGTTTTTATCTAATCAAGATTCCTTTTAGTGTTAAACAGATTTGTTTACCCCTTTGCTTACCTGTCAGCAGTAATGTTTTGCTCTTAATGCAGATTTATTACCACTTGATGATGTTTAAGAGTTTAACTGATAAAATGAAGTTAATTGTATTTATCTTTCACCCCAAAAAGACAGCAATAGTGGAAGCGATTTAAAAACTTATTTTAGCGAGAAACTTTCACTTTTAATTTGCAATTAAAATATTTTAATTAAATGTCGATAATTTCTGATCGGCTATTGGGTTTCAATTAAAAATTAACTTGGATCTACTTAAGGAGTATGGAATTGTAACCATAAAATAAGAATGTCATAATCTATTTAGGAACCTAATTATGGGGGCTCAAATAGAGCTTCTCCTGATGTTGCACTTAGAGTTTCCTGTTTTTGTGAAGTTAACAAAAAATAATTGTGGATAAAAGGCTATAACTTCTGAATATTTTACACAGTTGTAATAATGGAACGTACTATTTTAAGAAACCCATAGCCTTCCAAGAAACAGCTCCATGGGGGCTTGAAGTAGAATTACTCTAACATGAACATTTGCTTATTTCTTTGAATTGTTAAGCTCATTAAAAGTTCTTAATTTCTTTCCAAAAAATATTTCTGTCTGCCCCACTGTGCCATGTATCATGTTTTAAAATCGTTACAAATTTGTTACATATCTATTTTCATATATTTCATTCTTGTATGTTAATTTTATTCTATTTTAAATTATCAACTACATTTAAGAAGGCGTATTTTAGGCGCAGTTTACATAACATTTCTTAACAAATATTTAACAAATAATTGTTTTAACAATATTTTTCTTGTTCTTTTTTTAACAAAATTCTATTGTGGGTGTTTAATAATAAATAATAAACTAAAATAAATAAAAATAATAATTTAAAATTCAATTACTGACTTTAACAAATTTGTAAATTATTTCATTTACATAAAAACGTATTATTATCACTTTTAGTCATTAATAAAAATCAACAACAATAAAAAACTGTTCACTCAAAAAATTAATAATAAAAAAATTAAGCGTTTTTTATAAAAAGGCTTGTAATTTAATATACATATTTTAACTTTGTTTATATCCTCCACCA
The DNA here is from genome assembly GCA_004302925.2 of Cochliomyia hominivorax. Lineage (NCBI taxonomy): Eukaryota > Metazoa > Arthropoda > Insecta > Diptera > Calliphoridae > Cochliomyia > Cochliomyia hominivorax. The sequence goes on along the minus strand of PYHX02000158.1, from coordinate 8,756,786 downwards.
CAAATTCTGAAGAGGTTGAATTAACACTGTCATTCCTTGTGTAACGCTAAGACCCCATAATGTATATGTATTTTAGAATCAAGTAAAAATCTGAATCGATTTAGCCATGTCGGTCTGTCTGTTGTTGGCACACTCACATCTGCAATAATTGACAGAGCTAAAATGAAATTTGCCCTGAGAATTTTTTATAGACCTGAGAAATTTCTTATCTAAAAGCAGCGAAACCGGTTTAGTTTGTTAAGAGATATAGACAGATAACTGAGTCAACCTCTTAACTAAAGCGAAGAACTTCCACTTAATTATCTAATATAAATCGACAAATTAGAATAAAACTAATTAAAATAAGTTGCCATAATATCAAAAAATATGTACCTAATTACCATTCCAAAATTCACCCAAATCGGTTCAGTAGAAAAAAAGTTATAGTCAAAAATATAATTAATTTTATAATTCATTAAAGTTCCTTAATTTTTTACGTGTTTGTGTGTGTATATGTGGTTGTGTATGTGCGTATAATGTTCATGTAAGAAACATAATATATTTATTTTTTAGGCTTTTGTGATGGAGGGTATTGAAGATTCGGTATAGCCGAACATAGCTTTCTTATTTATTTCTATAGACTAGACTTTTGAAAAAATTATTGTACCCTTCACCAACACTAGTGGTGAAGAGGTTTGTTATTCCGCGTGTAACATTAAAGGGGGATCATCTCAGACCCCATAATGTATATATATTCCTGCAACAAATCAAAATCTGAGTCGATTTAGCTATATCAATCTGATAGCCTGTCTGTTGTTGACACTCTCACATCCACACTAATTGACAGAACTCAATGAAATTTGGTCTGAGAATTTTTATTAGTCCTGGAAAGATCCCTTTTTTAAACCACCAAAATCTGTTCAGTTTATTAAAAGATATAGACCGATATCTGAGAAAACCGCTAATTTCAAGCAAAAATCTTTTGTAAAATTATCAATTTAAAATCCACAAATAAGAATGAAAAATTATCGAAATCAGTTCAGTAGAAAAAATTTAACCAAAATTATGACTCATAAAATGTTCTCTGTTATAATTAAGAAAAATGTTTATATATTATATGGGTCTGTGTGTGTATGCGTGAGTGTGTATATATGAAATGTATTAACTTGTTTCCTTTAAATAATTCAAGTTTGTTCACTGGTTCTTTTCTTTTTTGAAATTTAGCACTTTAAAAAAGGATAAAAGTAGTTGTATCCTTGATAAAAATTTAGAACAAAACTTTTTTCTTTGTTTTTATTTTTTATGTGAATTAAATTTTTTCTTCTTTTTACCGGAAGTGCATGCGAATTACGGCAGTTTACAGCAAATGTGACATCAAACAAAAAATTAAAGCAACTTTTTATGGTTCTGTAGCGAAGTATTAAATTAAGGAAAGAAATCATACAATTATGACAAAAAAATACGAGGAAGGTGTGAGAATGTTGAGTAACGAGATCTTAAACAAAACAGGTTTTCAGCATAAAAATATTAATTGAAAATTTCTTCTTAAGAAAAAATTTAACGAATTTTTTTCAAGAGTAAATTTATCAATTTTTCTTTTAAAGAGAAAATTTATTGATCTCAAATTTCCCATAAAAATTAAAGTTTTTTTCAAAGTTCTATTCTCAAGAAAATTTTGGAAATTTTAATTCTTCAAAATTTTCTCTTAAAAATCAAAAATGATTTCAAATTTCTCATTATGAGAAAATCACAATTTTGGTTTAAGGATGTTATTAACCTAATTTGTTTAATTTCTTGATTAAAATATTTTTCTAACGAGAAATTGAGAATTTGTTCTAAAGAAAAATTTCGATAAATATTTTTCTCTTAATATTATTATTTTCTTCAAATTTTCTCTTAAAATAAAAATATTTAAATTCCCTCTTAAACTTTTTTCTCTAAGTAGAAAATTTCTAAAACTTTATAGACGAAATTTATCGAAGTTTTCTGTTTATTAAAAAATATTTGGAATTTCTCTTAAAAACAAAAAATTTATAGAAAATTAAAAAAAAATCTCTTAAATATAAAATTTATCAAAATTTTCCCTTTAATTGAAATTTAATAAAATTTTTCTCTTTAATAGATATTTTATCAAAATTTTCTCTTTAACAGAAAATTTATTAAAATTTTCTTTTAAACAGAAAATTTATTAAAATTTTCTCTTTAATTGAAATTTTATCAAAATTTTCTTTTAAATAGAAAATTTATTAAAATTTTCTCTTTAACAGAAAATTTATCATAATTTTCTCTTATACAGAAAATTTATTAAAATTTTCTCTTAAATAAAAATTTTTTCAAAATTTATAAAAATTTTGTCTTAAATAAAAAATATATAAAATGTTTCTCTTAAATAGAAATTTTATAAAAAAGTTTCTCTTAAAGAAAATTTATAAAAAAAGTTTCTCTTAAATAGAAAATTTATCGAACTTTTCTCTTTAGTGGAAAAATTGTAAAATTATTAAATTCAAAATTTTAAGTCTACAAAATTTTTCTGTTCTAGAAACTTGATCAAATGTTATTTTATAAGGAAAATTATAAATATTTTTTTAAATGAGGATTTTATAAAAAAAAATAAATAAAAATCAAAGAATTTTAGATGAGAGGATTTACAACAATTTTCTTTCGATACAAAAATTTTCGTAAATAGAAAATGTATTAAAATTTTGTCTTAAGTAAAAAATTCCTAGACATTTTTTTTAAACCGGAAATTTATAAAAAATTTCTCTTTAACGTAAAGTCTATAAAAATTTTTTGATTAAACAGATAATTAAAAAAAAATTCAAAAATGAATGAAAATGTGAAATTTATGAAACTTTTCTCTTAAACAGAAAAATTTGTTAAAAGAAAAATTTACAAAATATTTTATTAATTTAATTATTTATAGAAATTTTCTCTTTATTTTAAAAAAGAGTTTATCGAAATTTTCTCTTTAGTAGTAAATATAAAAACTTTTCTCTTAAATTAAAAATTTATCAAAATTTTGTTATCTAAAATCTTACCAAAATTTGCTCTTGAATTATTAGTTACAATTTTTTCATAAAAATGTAAGAAAAAATTTTTTTTTAATATTTTTTTTTTCAAAATTTGCTTTTAAGCAAAAGTATTTGAATAAATTTTCTCTCTAAAAGAAAATAGATCCAAATATTTTGGAATTAAATTTTAACTAATAAACTCTTTTTGACCTAATTTTTATAAAAAAAAAAAAAAATTAAAATTTAACCAAAATTTAATTTTCAAACCTCATAACGCAAAATGCACGTTATTTCTTCATTCATAATAATTATTAAATTTTGCATTTCCCCCTAAATTTTTATGGAAGTCTCATGCACACATACACACATACACTCATGCATACAAATAATTGTTACGGGCCGGGTCTATTGTGTTTCACAATTTCAATTCAGAAAAATGAAACGAAAAAAAGGAGCGCAACTAAAAAGAAATAATTTAGTTTCCATGAAATTCAGTGCACGAGCAGAAGGCAATTGTCCCAGTTTATAGAGAGAGAGAGAGAGAGAGAGAGAGAGAGAGAGAGAAGAATAAATTCCATTTCAAAAAAATAATAATAAAAATTATCACAGAAACAAGGAATATAATTTTAATTAAATTTAATTTAATTGTAAATGAAAACAAGTAAAAGTTATAGTCGGTTAAGTCCGACCATTTGATACCCTACACCACATTGTTGGTTATTAATGGTAGCTATGACACATGAATGATCGACTCTCGTATAAATATTATTTCTAATTTGTGCTTAAGAGTGCAGTTCACATATATATGTATGTATGATTTGTGCGCTTTAAAAGAACTTCTTCTAGGGGCATAATACGGGAACAAGATGAAATTATGTACCGATCCTCGTAAAATTGCGTACAACGATTTTAGCTTATATTTATCTTAAATTGTTCAACTCTTATCACAATTTAATGCGTTTATATGAGATTTAAGCCCTTCAAAGTGTTATTTTTAAGGGGAGTTATATGGGACCTATGAGAAATAATGGTCCGATCCTTGTATAATTCCGTACATCATTTTAGAATGTGATTAGTTTTATTTGGACCAGATTTCATTAAAATCGCTTTATATTAAGGACTTTTATGACCTTAAAACCCCATTCCGGCAGTAACATTTGTATGGTGGCTATGAGAAATAATGGACCCTTCTTGACCAATTTCAATAGGCATCGTTCTGGGGCCAAAATAATGACACATGTCAAGTTTCATTGAGGTATCTCAAAAATTGTGGAGTGCATTTTGTTCACAAGTTTTACATGGACAGCCAGCCAGACGGACGGACGGACGTCGTTAAATCGACTCAGAAACTCAAAAGTGGTGATAGCAACATTTCTTCTGTGCCCTACAAACTTAAGCACAAACGCATTATAACCCAACCACCTATGATGGTGTAGGGTATAAAAGTAATAGAGAAATTATGAACACTATTTACAAGTAAGTATGTCATATTCGGCTGTGCCGAATCTTAAATACCCTCCACCTCTTTCATTATGTATAATTTTGCGAGAGTAAAAGATGTCGCTCCAAAAAACTTATTCGCCCATCTGCTTAAACACCGATTACGAAAAAAGAGCTCTATTAAAACTACAGTGAAGTTTGGTAGTTTATTCTTGAAATGAGGAAGAATTTTCTTCATGAGAGTCAATATCCGAGAAATTAGATACGTATATTGAAGACAATTATTTGATTGTCTGAATTTCAATAGAACTGATTCATATTTTTCAGAATCTTTTAAGACTAAAGCACTATTCAGGGAAGTGGAATTGTTAAATATGGTTCGATTATTCTCAAATTAGATTCATTTCTTAAAGACAGTTTAAATTAGTAACATATATTTATGATAGTTGTGCCGATTTTCAACAGATTTGTTTCAAGTTTAAAAGTCTGACAAGTTTAAAGTTTTCCGGGACCGATATACTGCAAGTAAGTATCACATATTAAAGAGAGTTAAAAAATAATCGTGATGATTTTAAATTAAATTGATTCATATTCATATAAAATTTTTATAAGCTGAAACCGATTTTCCGGGAAGTGACGTTATATAGGAGCTATAGTCAAATATGTACCGATATTGGTTAAATTAATAGCATATATTCAAGACAGTAAGAAAAAGAATTCTTTCGAATTTTAATAAAATTGGTATTGATATAAGATCGAAAGTAATTTCCGAAAAGGGACCTTATATGGAAGCTACAACAAAATATGGGCCGAAATTGGTCATAGTTACAATATATATTGTGCAGAATTTCAATAGAATTTGTCTTTATTTAAATGTTTTATAAGCTCAAACCCGGAAGGTTTCAGCCTATAACATTTTTTCTTTTGAATCCGATTTTGACGATTCAAATCCAGTTACCTTTTGTTGAAAAAAATTAGAAAAGTAATTTTTCGGAATTATGAGGTTGTCTCATATATCGGTCTATAGGTTTTTTGAATCAATTTAGGACAATAAGAAACAATGTGGCCACATTTTATTGACAGTTATGTTTCCAACAGACAGTCAGACATACCAACGGACATATCTAAATCGTCTCAGATTTTGATTTGATGCAAGAATATATATGTTTTATGGGGTCTAATATGATGCCTTTTTGGCATTACACTCGAAATGACAAACTTAATATACTCTCTTCAACACTTGTGATGGTGGAGGGAAAATGAAGTAATAAAATACTAAAAATAAAATAAATATATAAATTTTTAACAAACGACTTTAATTCATAAAATTTAATATGAACAATTTTATTATCTTTTATAAAAATCATAATTTATAAGTTTTCTCAAGAAAATTGACTTTGAAAATCTTTATTGATAATTTTACTCTTTTTTACTCTAGAGCCAATAAAACATCATAAATAACTTGATTTTTCTTTATACCCTCCACCAACACATGTGATGAATATTAACTTTGTTATACCGTGTGTAACACTAATAAGAATATCTGAGTCGATTTAACTATGTCCGTCTGTCTGTCTCATGATCACATCCTCAATAATTGACAGACCTCAATGAAATTTGGCTTGAGAATTTGTTAAAGTCCTGAAAACTTTCCAATTTAAAACCAGTAAAATCGGTTCAGTATGTTAAAGGGTATTGAAGATTCGGCATAGCTGAATATTTCAATCTTACTTGTTTATCTTTTAGTTTTTTTTTTTTTTTTTTTTGTAAAATTGATAAAATGAAGAAAAATATTGAAATTTATTTAAGAGAAGAAATTATTTATTATTTTATTTTCCATTTATTTAAGATTAATTGAAAACAATTTTCTTTAAATAAATTTGTTTAAAATAATTTTGTATATTTATTTCTTGAATTTTATTAGGACGATTACATCGATGATGAACCTTATCGTAATGAACTTTCAATGCAAAATGATGCACCTGGTGTTATAACTGATCGCAAGTACTCAGAGGTGGGTAATGAAAAAGCTGTACAACAGGCCAGAGAACGTTATTTACAGGAACAAAAGAGACCAAGTAAGTGAGAATTTCATACATTTAAAACAGTTTTTAAAACTATTGGAAATTATTAAAAAGTCCAAAAACAACTTTCTCTTAAATAGAGAATTTAACTATATTTTTCTATAATAGAAAATTGATAGAAATTTCTTTAAATTTTCTTTTAAAAAGAAAATTTATCGTAATTTTCTCTTAAAATAAAGATTAACAAAAAATTTGTCTTAAAAAGAAAATTTATCGTATTTTTCTCTTAAAAGACAGATTAACAAAAATTTTCTCTTAAAAATATGAATTATCGAAATTTTCTCTTAAATATAATAAATATCAAATGTTTCTCTTAAAAGAAAATTTCAAAACTCTCTATTAAAAATAAATTTTATCAAAATTTTATGCTAAAGAAAATTTAACGAAATTTTTGCCTGAAAAAAAGTAATCGAAATATTCTCTTGGAAGGAAAATGGATCCCAATTTTCTCTTAAACATAAAATTTATTTAAATTGTCTCTTAAGAATATTTTTTTTTTTCAAAAATTTCTCTTTTAAATAAAATTTGGCAAATTTTTTCCTAAATTAAATTTCATCGACATTTCCTCTTAAATGGAAATGAAATTCAAAACTTTCCAATAAAAAAAGAAATTTTTTGGTTAAAATAAGTTTTCTCTTAAAAAGGAATTTTTTTAAATTTCTTTTGAGACGTGAAAAGATTTTCCAATTTTCTCTTAGACAAAACTTTTAAAAATTTTTCTCTAAATGTTAAAATAGTACACATTTTCTCTTAAAAATAATACTAATTGAAATTTTCTCTTAAAAATAACATCTACCTTAGTTTTCTCCTAACAAAATTATTGAGTTTTTTATAAAAGAGATTTGTTAAAATTCTCTGTTAAGAAGACAGCACTTTCTCTTTAGAGGAAATTTTATATACTTTTTCCTTAATAATAATTGTATAGAAATTTTTTTTATAAGAACAAAATGCTCTTAACATATATTTTTCTCTTAAAACAGTTTTTAATGTTTTCTCTAATGAAGACAAATTTATCTCCTAAATATCTTTACTGTTAAATATAAATTCTATCAAAATTTTTGCTGAAATAGATTTTTTTCAAAATATTCTCTTAAATAAAAAATTGCTTAAATAAACATTAAAAAAACTTTCTCTTAAATAAAACAAATTTATTTATTTATTTATTTCTCTTAAAATGTTCTCTTAAATAAAAAAAGTTTCAAAAGCATTTTTAAATAGTTTTTTTTCTTAATTTTCTCTAAAATAGAAGATTGTTCAAAATGTTTTCTTGAGCAGAAAATTGTTCAAAATTTTATCTAAAATATTTTTTTTCTTTAAAAGCAACATTTTCGAAATTCTCTCTTTAATTACTGAATCTATTTCTCTTAAAAGAAGAAATCTTTCAAAGTTCTCTTAAGTGGAAAAATTTTAAAAGTTTCTCTTTAAGTTTTCTTTCTGTTAACGAGAAAATTTTCAAAGTTTTATTAAATTGAAATTTTTAAAATTTTTGCTTTAGAGAAGACATTCAAAATTTCTTTTTTATAAATTTCTCTTAAGTAGAAAATTTTTCTCTTTAATATAAAAAATTTTCAAAATTTTCTCTTTAATAAAAAATTACAAAAAAAAAAAAAAAAAAAACGTTCTTTCCCACTTAATAGAACCCATAAAAAAACTCCAGTTATAAACTCTGAATCGCCTAAATGATTTACATATTTCCATTATTGCTGTTTAACCCCTGACTCTAAAACGAATTATGGAAATTATCATTATCAAGTTTCCTTCTTGAATAATTTCTTTTTCGCATTTTCTCATACCAAAAAACAAAAAGAAAAACTGAAAAGAAAACAACATAAAAAGCATTTTCGTTTCATCAATTATTGAAAATATTTTTATTTTAAGCCGAAGAAGAAGAATTCTTCTTCTTCTTCATTTATTCGAGTGTAATAAAAAAATTAAATAGAAGAAAAATACACCGGACATGGTAACAAGTTTTGCAAATCATTGGGTTTCGATCACAGGCCAATCTAACAACGATTTATCTGCTCTTACAGCGTTATTATCACGTTAAATATCTTTTGGTATTTCTGAGAAATTAAATACATTAGGGGGGCTCAAAATATATTATGCATTAACAGTAAATCCCGCTAGAACTGTGAAGAAGATGAACTAACAAATAATTTTTAACTTTAATTCAAGATGAATGGGAAAAAACTTTATTTAGAAATTTTCCCATTGATTGAAAAACCCTTAAGGTTTCCTAATTCAACTAATAAGTATACCCTACACCCCATTAGGTGGTTGGGGTATTACGTGTTTGTGCAAACATTGTAACGGGCAGAAGAAATTGTGCAAATACCATTTTTAGGTTGACCGTTCGACTCAGGATCACTTTCCGAGTTGTCCGTCCATCCGTTCATCTGGCTGGCTGTCATTGTATACGTTTTGATCTTAATAAAATTTGCATTATGTTATTATTATTATTATTATTATTATTATTATTATTATTATTATTATTATTTTTCTTTTGGAGCAAGGACGATGACTTTCGAAATTGGTCATGGGTTCATTATTTTATCTACCCCCCTTACAAATGTTTCTCCCGGAATGAGGACTTTGGGTCACAAACATTTTTTATAACCTTAATGAAATTTGACACAAATTTGTCTTATGGTAACCTAAACCGATGTCCGATTATATAATGATCGGTTCATTATTTTTCATAGGTCCCATGTAACCTCCCTTCCCTCCAAATATCACTTTAAAGAGCTTAAATCTCACATACAAGTTGGCATTGTAATAAGAATTGGTCAAATCAAGACAAATAAAAACATAAATCGATGTGCGAATTTTAACGAGGGTCGGTCCATAATTTTTTCTAGCCCTCATATAACGTCCATTCATCAGCATCATTTATTGTAATGAACTCTTAAGCATAAATTAAAAAATACATTAATACGAGGGAGGTTTATTATTAATTGCCTGTTGTCACTTATTACTAACAATATGGTGTAGGGTATTAAATAGTCGTGTTAAACCGACTGTAAGTTCTTACTTGTTTTTTTTTCTTTGTCATCAGAAGCATGACTCGCTTCTTGAAAATTACTTCATTTCCCAATAAACTTATCATTATCATGATTGAGTATCATCATTATCATCATGATGACCATTAAATTATCATCTACCAGTATTTTACAAAAACAACAACAAAAACAAAAAAGTAAATAAATATCTGTGTTGAATTTGCCGGTATTCTCTCCTCTGTTCATTGACAGTTGTCAACAGAAGACGTTGATAATAAAAGTTAAAAAAAAAACAAAGCCAGAGAAGCAGAAAGAAGAAGCAGAAACAGCAACAGCAACAGAAGTGGCAGCAAAAAATATCAAATACCTTCAACATCGTCAACATATGGTTTTGACAATGAACTGTGATCAGAAACACAAATTTCCTTGCAATCGAAAAATAATTGCAAAATATGTTTTCGTTATTGTTGTTGTCTTTTGTAATTTCATTGAATTACAAACGTTCACACACATAAATCTGTAATTATGCGCAAACACACATACACACACAAACGCACGCAACTACTTCAAAATGTCTATTCTCATGTATTGAAGAAAAGCAGATGAAATTTTCTCAATGCCTCAATTAATCGTTAAAATAAAAATGGACAGCGATCGTTAAACTTTAATCTACAAAATAATTAAGATAAATTATCTAACATTTAGCAACAACAACAATCACAACCACAATATAAGAAAATTTTACGAAAGCAACGAAACAAAAAGGAAAATGTTAATTTTTCACAAAGCAATTAAAAATTAAGGTGGAAATGAATTCAGGGTTTTCCGATTTGGTGAAATGAAGAAAATTTCAAAAACTTTAAATTTTTATCATTTTCTAAGAGAAAATTACATGAATTTTCTATTAAAGAGAAAAATTTGATAATAATTTTTTCCTAAAAGAAAAAATTTTTAAATTTGCTTTCAATTGAAGTCTATATCTATTTAAAAGAACATTTTTGAAAAAAGGAGATATTTTTGAAAAAATTTCTAAATAAGAGAAAATTATAAAAAATTTTGAAAATTTTCTTATTTATTTTCTATTTAAGAAAAATTTGCTATTTATGGTTCAATTTAAAATTTTTTTTCTATTTATAGAAAAATTTTGAAAATTTTTCTATTTAAGAGTAAATTTTAAAAAAATTTCCTATTTATTTGCTATTTAAGAGAAAATTAAAATAAATTAAATAGGAGAAAATTTTGAAAAAATTTCTAAATAAGAGAAATTTTTGAAAAAAAATCTTATTAAGAGAAAATTATGAAAAATTTTCTTTTTAAGAGAAAATTTTGAAAGTTTTTAAAATTTGCCCATAATTTTGAAAATTTTCCTATTTGAGAGAAAATTTAATTTAAAAAATTTAAGAGAAGATTTCCTATTTATTTTCTATTAAAGATAAAATAAAAAATTAATGCACAGAAAATTTTGAAGAAAATTATAAATAAGAGAAAATTTTGAAAAAACAAAATCTTATTAAGAGAAAATTATGAAAAAATTTCTTTATAAGAGAATATTTTGAAAATTTTCCAATTTAAGAGAAAATTTTGAAAATTTTCCAATTTAAGAGAAAATTTTGAAAATTTTCCAGTTTAAGAGAAAATTTTGAAAATTTTCCAATTTAAGAGAAAATTTTGAAAATTTTCCAATTTAAGAGAAAATTTTGAAAATTTTCCAATTTAAGAGAAAATTTTGAAAATTTTCCAATTTAAGAGAAAATTTTGAAAATTTTCCAATTTAAGAGAAAATTTTGAAAATTTTCCAATTTAAGAGAAAATTTTGAAAATTTTCCAATTTAAGAGAAAATTTTGAAAATTTTCCAATTTAAGAGAAAATTTTGAAAATTTTCCAATTTAAGAGAAAATTTTGAAAATTTTCCAATTTAAGAGAAAATTTTGAAAATTTTCCAATTTAAGAGAAAATTTTTCAATTTAAGAGAAAATTTTGAAAATTTTCCAATTTAAGGGAAAATTTTGAAAATTTTCCTATTTAAGAGAAAATTTTGAAAATTTTCCTATTTAAGAGAAAAATTTGAAAAATGTTTATTTCTTAAAAATATAGAAAATTTTGAAAAATTTATACTTAAAAAGAAAATATTCAAACTTTTCGTTTCGGAAAAATGTTATAAATTGTTTAATAAAGAAAAAATTTCAATATGTTTAAAATTTTCTATTTAAAAGAAAATTTCTATTTAAGAGAAATTTTGAAAAATTTCCGTTTAAGAGAAAATTTCAAAAAAATTAAAAAATTTTTTTTTTGAAAGAAAATTTCGATTAATTTTCTGTTGAAAATTTCTCCATTTAAGAAAAATTTTCTAATCGAAAAATTCTTCTCCTAAAAAAGAAAAATTTTGATTTATAAAATTTGGAAAAACTTTTTTAATTCAGGAAAAATTCTATATTATATTTACTTAAAAGAAATTTGCAATAAGTTTTTTATTTAAGAGAAAAAAATTCGTTAGAGCTTTCGTTTTTGTATCAGAAAAAAATCGTTAAAAACTCTACTAAAAATAGAGTTCTAACTAATTCTAAAAATACAATATCGAGATAAATTTGCTATTTATGACAAAATTTCGATATGAAATTTTGATGAATTTGCTATGTAAGAGAAAGTTTTGATGAATTCTCTATCCATTTAAGAGAACATTTCTATAGAATTTCTATTTAAGAGAGAAAATTTCGATAATTTCACTATTTAAGAGGAAATTTCAATGGTTTCCCCTTTCATCGGAAAATTTTGGTAAATTCTGTATTGAAGAGTAGATTTTGATAAATTTTCAATTGAAGATAAAATATTGATGAATTCTCTTCAAATTAGAAATTTAGATGGAATTTGTAATTATTAAAAAAATGTCGTTAAATTCTTTAGAAAAAAATCTCTGTTTATGGAAAACATTTCGATAAAAATAACAGTAAATTTAAATGTATTTTCTCATCAGGATAAAATTTCGACATTTTACAAATAAAATCAGTAAATTAAAAAGTAAATTTCAAAATTCTTCCCTGAAACGGAAACACTTCTTTAAAGATTAATTCGCAGATCAATAATCATTGAACGACTATAAATATTTTTCAAAATTCCAATTGTACAACAATAAAAATGTTGTTTGAATTCCAATAAATTCGAAATTTTATTGAAAATAGTTTGAGAATAACTGTCTTGTTGTTAAGATCATTAAATGGTATGTAAGTGCATGTATGTGTGTGTGTGTATGTGTATATGTATGTCACTAGGAAAAAAAACAAAAAAATACTTGTCCATAATACTACAAATTTAAACATACATTCACACACACACACATCCGCACATAATAAAAACTATTGTCATTAGATTGTTAAGACAGTTAGTTGTCTTAACTTAATAAGAAGAAGAAGAAGAAGACTCGAGTTGTCTTCTTGTCTTGTCAACGATTCAATGAACTTGGCAATTTTTATTAAAGAGATGCCACAATTAAAGTGGGTTATTAAATAAAATGAAATGAAAAAGAGAGAAATGGTAGTAAAAAATCACACAGAAAAATAAAAACAATTAAGAATGATATAATCGGTCATGCTGAATCTTCAATACCCTTCACCACAAATGCGTGTGAGGTAAATACCTTATGCTTCGTACATATACACAGATGGATGTACTCTCGGATGTATACAAAAGTTTTTATTAAATATAACATCGGAACTCTATATGGGTCATACAATTAGTTATTTTTTTGTCTATAACTTTTTTTTTTGCTGAACCGATTTTTATCATTTTCGGAATGGCAATGAAGTTAATATTTTGGCTGCTTTTCATTCAAATTTATCGTCTTATAATTGACAATTTTACGAAAGTTCTTCGTTTGAACTTAGAGGTTCCCTCAGATTTCTGTCTATATCCTTTAATATACTGAACCGATTTTGCTGGTTTTAAATATAAAACTTTTCAGGACTATAAAGTTTTGTGGATATGAGGGTGCCAACAGACAGACAGACACACGGACAGACGGACATAGCTGAATCGACTTAGATCTTCATTTAAAGCATGAATATATACATTATGGGGTCTGAGGTGATTGTTAATATACCGACTATGTAATACCCTGCACCACATTCTTGGTTGAACGAAAAATTTATGAATAGCCCTCGTATAATTTGAACAGCCCTCGCATAATTTGATTATTAAGTGACTAACATTTTTGTAAAATTTATGCGTTTTGAAAGGATTTTTTCTGGAGTGTTATACAGGAGTTAGAAAAATTATGGAACGAACCTCGTACAATGTCGTATAGCGGTTTTGGCTTTTATTTATCTTAATTTGACAAAATATTTTTACAATAACCGCGTGTATGTGCGATTTTTTAGTTTCAAATTAATATTTAGAAGGGTGGACCGATCCTCGTATAATTTGGCACATTGTTTTAGAAAACAATCAGACTTATTTTTTTTTTTTGAAAAAATCGTTTTATATTAAAGAATTTTAAGGTTTAAAATATGGCGGGCGTGTGTATGGCGCCTAATTTCATTAAGATGCCTTCAAAATTGCGATCTGTCCTTTGTGAACAAAGTTTACATGGACATCCAAATCGAAGGACAGAGGTGATAAAATCGACTCAGAAAGTAATAAAAGTGGTAGTCGGAGTATTTTTTCTGCCCGCTACAAACATCTGCATAAACGCATAATACCCCCCACCACCTATGGTGGTGTAGGGTATAATAAAGTTTTACTTTTCACCTGCCACTTTTTTCCTTCTGATTTGTTATTATTTTCAGCGTTTTTTGTTTCTGCTTCTAAGGCGAAGCTCAAAATAGTAAAATGATTTTCTTAGAGTTTTTATTTTTTCAATCGCCAACTGTCTGCCCAAATGTCTACCAAATTAGTGTCTATTTATACAAGTTTAGTTTTAGTTGTAGTTTTTGTTTTTGGCATAATAACTCTGAATTTGAATTGTTAGAAGAAAAAGCGAGAGGAAAGTCAAATAAGTTAAAGCGAAATAAGGTGTTGAGATTTGAGCCAAAAAATATGTCTAAATGGAAACAGGTGCTGATCGTATTGGGGTTTTCACTTTAATCAAATAATAAAAAAAAAATTGTAACAAAATTGAAATCATGAATTTTAGACAGTTTTGGTACATGAAGAAATTTCTAATTGAGGGAAATTAATAAGGAAGTTTAAGTGTTATGACATAAAAGGAAATTTTATTGAAATCTTTAATAGAAAAGAAAATTTTAAGACACTTTCAATTTAGGAGAAACATTTTTGGTTGAATTTCTTTTTTTTAAGAAAATTTTGGAAAAAATTATTGAAGAGAAAATTTTGGTAAATTTTTTGAGAGAAAATTCGATAAATTTAGTTCTTAAAGTAAAATTTCTTCAAATTTTCTATTTAAGAGTAAATTTTAATATGTTAATTATTAAAGACAAAATTTTGATTAACAAATTTCTTTAATAGAACAAAGAGAAAATCCATGAACTTTTCCATAAATTTTCTATTTTGAAGTCATTTCTATTTAAGACAAAATTTCAATACATTTTTATTGAACCTTGTATTTAAGAGAAAAATATTATGTTAAATCTATTTAAGAGAAAATTTTAATAAATATTCTATTTAAGAGAAAACTTCCTTTAAGTTTTCTACTTAAGAGAAAATTTTTATTAAATTTGATTTTAAGTGAAAAGTTTTACGATTCTGGTTTTAAGAAAAAATTGGAATTATTTTCTATTTAGGGTAAATTGAAAAGAAGATGTAGAATAGTTTTGTATTTTTTATTATACTGAAGAAAAAGTTACGATCAATTTTTAAGAAATTATTTCAGTACAATTTTGATGAATTTTCTATTCATCTATTTATTTTCTATTTAAGAGATATTTAAATAATTTTTAAATTTAAGACAATATTTTAATAAATTTTCAATTAAAGAATAAATTTTGATAAATTTTCTATTTATGATAATATTTAGAATAAATTTCCACAAAGAAATTTTATTAACATTTATTAAATATTATTTATTAAATATTATTAAATATTATATAAAATTGAAGAAAAAAAGATTTATTTCATATTTAAGAAAATTGTTCAGTAAATTTTCTCTCTAATAAATAATGTATTTTTCATCTAAGGGAATATTTTATTAAGTTTTCCATCTAAGAGAAGATTTCCCTAAATTTTCTGTTTAAGAGAAGATTTCACTAAATTTTCTGTTTAAGAGAAAATTTTGTAAAATTTTCTGTTTAAGAGAAGATTTTGTTAAATTTTCTATTTAAGAGAAAATTTTGTTAAATTTTCTATTTGAGAGAAAATTTTGTTCAATTTTCTATTTAAGGAAAATTTTGTTAAATTTTCTATTTAAGAGAAAATTTTGTTCAATTTTCTATTTAAGAGAAAATTTTGTTAAGTTTTCTATTTAAGAGAAAATTTTGTTAAATTTTCTATATAAGAAAAAATTTTGTTAAATTTTCTATTTAAGAGAAAATTTGGTTAAATTTTCTATTTAAGAAAAAATTTTGTTCAATTTTCTATTTAAAAATTTTTTTGTTCATTTTCTATTTTGTTAAATTTTCTATTTAAGAGAAATTTTGGTTAAATTTTCTATTTAAGAGAAATTTTGGTTAAATTTTCTATTTAAGATAAAATTTTGTTAAATTTTCTATTTAAGAGAAATTTTTGTTAAATTTTCTATTTAAGAAAAAAATTTCTTCAATTTTCTATTTAAAAAAAATTTTTGTTCAGTTTCTATTTAAGAGAAAATTTTTTTAAATTTTCTATTTATTAAAAGAAAATTTCAAAAAATTTTTAGTCTAAGAGAAATTTTCATTACACGTTAAATTTAAGAGAATATTTCGTTAAATTTTTATTAAAAATAATATTTCTTTACATTTTTTTGTTTTCGATAATTTTTTTTTAAAGATTTGAAATACATTTCTGCCTGAAAATATCGAATCAAAAGCTGAGTTATAATTTTTTTTTTGAATTTTATCATTGATTTTAAATGATTTCAAAAGTGATTGAATGGGAAGTTTATTTACTGAATTAATGGCTAAATTTCGTATTTTCGTAAAAGGGCTTTTTAGTCAAAAAATCCTTTTTAAATTGCCGAGATTTGTACTTTAATTACGTGTTTTTTTTTTTTTCATTTTTTAAAAAAGTGATCGCACAAGGTAAAAATAGCAGTGTTTTAAATAGATATTGACTAAATTTGTGCAATAATTGATCACAGATTGATCTTATTTTGTCCAAAGTTATTGATGTTTGTGACTTTAAATGAAACTTACTTTCATCAAAATAGCATTATAGTATTTACTGAGTTATCGACCTTTTTTAACTTCCTAATATAGATTTTCGTATATTTCGAAAACTTGTCACAGATTAAGCTTATTTTCGGCGAAATTTTTATAATTAGGAGATTGTAAACATTTAAGTTTCGATTTCTGATTTTTAAGTTACCACGAATATCGATGTTTTACAGTGATTTCCATTGACTTACATTAGTGACTACATCTCTGAAATCACCATAATAACAATTACGCTTTAATCTTTTAGAAAAAGGTTTTATTAAAAATCACAAATTTTTATCATTTTGATTAGAAATCTGTCTATAATAAATTATTCCAAATAGTAGCGTTTATATAAGCTTTTCAGCAAGTGAAATTAATCTTTTTTCGTTTCGATTTGTATTTTTTTGGTAATTTTTATCAGAAAATTTATTTATTTATTTATTCATTTAAAATAAATCAAAAAAATTGTGTAAAATAACTAAAATTATTAGCGAGACAGTGATTGTTTATAATACCAATTCTATCTATATGCCTCCAAATAAAATAAAATTCAAAGATATAAAATACAACAAACTAAAAAACGAAATAACTATTAAATTCTCTATAATATTTAAATTACAACCGCTGCCTGATCCTGATCTAGTCTCTATAAATTTTACTATTAGGCAGCAATCGATAGTTATAGCATTTTTTTTACTAATAAAAAGACACACACACACACACGCACACATATATATAGATTTTTAAATTTTTTACCATCAAACATACATATTTATTTTATCTATATAAATATAATTAATGGTATATAGTGTATGATCATATATGATCATGTGTGCAAGTATGTGTGTGTGTGTTTGCTTTTAAATTGCTTACTTTAAGTCTATAACTACACATGTTTGTAACAACAAAATAAAGTCATAAAACGTCACTTATCACGTATTAGACGCGTTTGCATGTACAAATAGCCGCATTTCCAAACGAAATTAAAACAACAACAACAAACAAACGATCTTTTTCTATCTATCGATTTATTCACATCCATTCATTCATTCATTCATTCATTCATTCATTCATTTATTCATCCTTTCCTCTGGAATCGAATTCAATCCAATCATGCAACTTAGTTTGTTAGAGGAAAAATAAAACCATCTGCATAATCTATGATCTGCCTCAATCACCTTTATGGACCAAAGCCATAAGATCGAGCGTTAGTGAGCGAGTGATCAAGCAAACCAACTAAACGCCCATTATTTGTTAGTTAGTAAGAGTTTACTTACTACTGCTGATGATGCTGATGTTGCTGATGCTGCCGATTGTGCTGCTATTATAGCATGATTTGGCTTGAACGTCTTGCTCAATAAAAATAAGAGAAAGCAGTTTTTTGCCATAGATTTTTATTAGTTTTATTATAACAAATATTAAATATGACAGACCTGCAAAAATTTGTAATCCTTTTTTTTTTTTGTTAAAGAATTTTTAAAAAGTTTTATGACTTTAATTAGAAATTTTTATTAAAATTATTTTGAACAAGAGAATTTGCCATCCGCTATTAAAGGTTTACATCATTAAAAATATTTTCTAAAACAAAATTTCTCTCCTCATAAATCAATTGATTATTTGAAACTCTGTTTTCTCTCTTCTTGGTCTTTGAATATCATAAATGCCAAATGATTTAAAAAAATATATATAAAGAAAAAAAAGAAAGAAAACCAAACTGATTGGATCGATCGATCGATCGATCGATTGCTAGATGGTGAACGATAGTTTAAATCATTCATTTAGTTTACCACCCATTTACATTTTTTTTTTCATGCCACCCAGGTTCAACAAATTGCCACCTTCGTTGCCACAAAAGCAAGAAAATTCCTCTTTTTCCACTGTTGCATCTGGTTAAAATGCAAAAAATCGCATACGAACACACTCGATAATAGTTTAACATATTTGAACAAACAACTACAATGGAGTGATCTTGTTAGATTCTCTTTAGGTGATCTTTTATGATATTTTGGCATTTCTTCTTTGGCTTAGAATCAATCTCAAGAAAATGAGGAAAATTATGAAATTGTTAATAAAATTTGATATATTGATTGATGTTTCAAATGAAGACATAACAATTTTTTATTTTAGTTTGTGAAAAGGAAATCCTCATAAATCTCTCAAGTGATCGTGGAAGAAGAACTCAACTGTGAAAAGAAGATATTTATACAATGTATTTTTATTTGTTATTTATTAGAAGAAGATTTCTCCATTGTAATGTGGTTGCTTCCAGTACTCTCGTACTATTACATTCGTGGCAAAAAACACTTTAATATGTGTTCACTGTGATACAATACAAAATTTAAATTTAAACCTTTAAACCAAATTCTTTGGCTTAAAATTCTGTGATCACTTTATATGAAACAATTTATATTGAGTTTTTGACAAAAAAAAAAACCCTTAATTTTTCATCACTTTAAAAAATGTTTAAAATTATAGTCGCTCAAGCCCGATTACCTAAACCCCATATCACATCGTCGGTTAAAAATAGTAGTTACGAAAAGTTAATGAACGATCCTCGTATAATTTGTTTTACAAATTTAATGAACGACCCTCGTATAATATGATTTACAGATTTTGTGAATTATTGTGACACTAAGATTAATGCGTTTAAAATGGAATTTTTCTGGGGAGTTATGTGAGGCCTACAATAAATTATGAACCGACCCTCGTAAAATTTTCTACATCGATTTAACTTAGCGTATATGTGAGATTTCTCCCCTTTAAAGTAATATTTGGAAGGGTGCTTGTATGGGACCTATGAGAAGTAATGGACCGACCGTCGCAAAATTTGGTAAAATTTAAAATTTCCATCAAAAATTTCAAATTTTCACTAAAATTTCAAATTTTCACTAAAAATTCAAATTTTCACTAAAAATTCCAATTTTCACTAAAAATTCAAATTTTCACTAAAAATTCAAATTTTCACTAAAAATTCCAATTTTCACTAAAAATTCAAATTTTCACTAAAAATTCCAATTTTCACTAAAAATTCAAATTTTCACTAAAAATTCCAATTTTCACTAAAAATTCAAATTTTCACTAAAAATTCCAATTTTCACTAAAAATTCAAATTTTCACTAAAAATTCCAATTTTCACTAAAAATTCAAATTTTCACTAAAAATTCCAATTTTCACTAAAAATTCAAATTTTCACTAAAAATTCCAATTTTCACTAAAAATTCAAATTTTCACTAAAAATTCCAATTTTCACTAAAAATTCCAATTTTCACTAAAAATTCAAATTTTCACTAAAAATTCCAATTTTCACTAAAAATTCAAATTTTCACTAAAAATTCCAATTTTCACTAAAAATTCAAATTTTCACTAAAAATTCCAATTTTCACTAAAAATTCAAATTTTCACTAAAAATTCCAATTTTCACTAAAAATTCAAATTTTCACTAAAAATTCCAATTTTCACTAAAAATTCAAATTTTCACTAAAAATTCCAATTTTCACTAAAAATTCAAATTTTCACTAAAAATTCCAATTTTCACTAAAAATTCAAATTTTCACTAAAAATTCAAATTTTCACTAAAAATTCAAATTTTCACTAAAATTCAAATTTTCACTAAAAATTCAAATTTTCACTAAAAATTCAAATTTTCACTAAAAATTCAAATTTTCACTAAAAATTCAAATTTTCACTAAAAATTCAAATTTTCACTAAAAATTCAAATTTTCACTAAAAATTCAAATTTTCACTAAAATTTCAAATTTTCACTAAAAATTCAAATTTTCACTAAAAATTCAAATTTTCACTAAAAATTCAAATTTTCACTAAAAATTCAAATTTTCACTAAAAATTCAAATTTTCACTAAAAATTCAAATTTTCACTAAAAATTCAAATTTTCACTAAAAATTCAAATTTTCACTAAAAATTAAAATTTTCACTAAAAATTCCAATTTTCACTAAAAATTCAAATTTTCACTAAAAATTCAAATTTTCACTAAAAATTCAAATTTTCACTAAAAATTCAAATTTTCACTAAAAATTCAAATTTTCACTAAAAATTCAAATTTTCACTAAAAATTCAAATTTTCACTAAAAATTCAAATTTTCACTAAAAATTCAAATTTTCACTAAAAATTCAAATTTTCACTAAAAATTCAAATTTTCACTAAAAATTCAAATTTTCACTAAAAAAATCAAATTTTCACTAAAAATTCAAATTTTCACTAAAAATTCAAATTTTCACTAAAAATTCAAATTTTCACTAAAAATTCAAATTTTCACTAAAAATTCAAATTTTCACTAAAAATTCAAATTTTCACTAAAATTCAAATTTTCACTAAAAATTCAAATTTTCACTAAAAATTCAAATTTTCACTAAAAATTCAAATTTTCACTAAAAATTCAAATTTTCATTAAAAATTCAAATTTTCACTAAAAATTCAAATTTTCACTAAAAATTCAAATTTTCACTAAAAATTAAAATTTTCACTAAAATATAAATTTTCGGCAAAAATTCAAATTTTTCTCTAAAAAATTCATAATTTCATATTTATTAAAATTCAAACTTTCATAAAAATTCAATTTTCACTTTAAATTTAAATTTTCACAAAAAATCTCAAAAACATTTTAACGCATATTTTCTTCTTGTAATCTCCTATTTTCACCAATTATTGACTAAAATTTAAAATATTTAATAAAAATTATAAATTTGTTAAATTCTCTCTAATATTGTTTTTATTAAAATCTAATTAAAACTAATTACTTACCGATTTGCAATAGAATTGTGTAATTTTACATCACAGTTGGTAACCGCCCAATATAACTTAAACGATATAACTGCAGTTATCTTAAACGTTAACGCCCACATAAATATTACCGATTTCTGTGAAAAAGACCGCGATCGCAATTCTAAAAATATAAAATAAATTCATATGCAAATTAATACATTTTTACGTTCTCAGATTCTTTTTGTAGTAAAATTTTCAAAAACTATGTTTTTAACACTAAAGAAAAAAATTACATTTATTTACTTTTAATAAGATCGTTATCATTATCGCGTAATTTATTTAATTTGCACTAAAATGTTTTAAACAATTTTAAATATTCGAAACACGAATAAAATGTTTTTTTACAAACGAATAATAAATTTTATTTTATTTTAAATCACTTTTTTGAAAGTTAATAAATTTTTGTAAATTGGAATACGTAAATAAATTTAATGTGATAATTAGTTTACAACGTTAATTCTCTTAATTTACTTGAATAAAAAATTGTTTTTCTTACATAAGGAGTGAGATCAAAAAATTCTTAACAAACTTTTTTCAGTAAAATTTTTAATCCAATAATATTTGATTTTGAATTATTAATTATTTTCAACAAACCCAACTTATTCCTATGAAAAGTTGGCCAAGCTTTCAAAGCCCTGCCAATGTTATAAAACTATATCGGAAGACATAGTCTGTTGATAGAAAATATGACGTTTTTAAGCCAAAATAAGGAAATCATTTTCAAAAGAGCTCCAAACATATCCGTAGGTTTGCAGCCCCGTTAGTTCAAGGCTTAAAAAATTTATGCAGAATTGAAGTCAAGTTATCTAAAAAAAATATATTTATTCTTGCTGCATAATGATTGTCGAAACGTATCTTATAGCAGATTTTTCACACTTTCCTGGTCAAAAATTCTATGTTGGTGATACTCGAGGAAATGTTCAAGATGAGTTTAGGATCCAAGTGCTCTCAAAATTTCTTTCAAAAGTTTAATATGCTGCTTCTATAGATTCACTTCAAAATATCTCCATTTATTTTGGGCCTGACTTGGCATCTTAGTGAGACATTGGGCTCTTGTTAAAAGAGAATTGAAGAGCACAAAAAGGTGTACAAACGTGTTGTAGATTTAAACGGATATGGAATACCTGTTCGGGCAAAGTTACAGAAATCACTATACAAATGTTACTGAAAGGTTTTCCGCGAATGGTTCAAAACTATGAAAATATTTATTTTAATTGAAATTACAATCAAATAACATATATGTATGTTAAGATTTTTTCGATCTTACTCCATCTATATATTGAGATATAATTTTTTTATTTCTCGTCAACCTATTTTGTACAGTTTGATTTAAAACTGATCATATTTTTTTAGAAAGTTTTGTAAAATTTAAAAAAATAAAATTTATCAAGATTTTTACTTACCGAAAACGATTATTTTAAAAAATTTGAATTTTCCCGTTACCGATTTACTACCGATACGAAACTACTGCAGTTATTTTTTCTAGCTACAATATTTCGTAAATGAACCTTTCGAAAACCCCGTATTTAATACGCTGAAATGGAAAGAATATTTTTAAAAATTAAAAAGGTTATAAGGTTTATAAATTCCAAAGGAAAATTAAAAATATTCCTACGGAAATCGATCAGGTACAAAATACAGTTCCTTTTACTTTATACATTTAATCCAAATTGAAAAATTCATCTCAATTCATAAATGATTTTTTTGGAAAAATTAAAGAAAAAATAACATAAACGAAGTGAAAAAATTTTGTAGGGTAACGAACTATGACCCTGACCAGATAATGTCTTATTGTCCCACAAATCAACTCGAAATGACCTCAGCTTCTGCTACATGAAATTTCATTAAAATAGCTCTAACAGTTCGAAACATACAAAATTATTTCCCAAAATAAACGATTTGAATATTTGGTACCACAACATGGTACCAAATTTCATTCACAACTTTATTTACTAAAATACTTGTTCAACATTTCAATTCACTAAAATTATAAAAAAATATTAGAAATATTCACCTTTTTGTCGAATTTTTCGAAAATGGAATTAAGACGTATTTAAAAAAACCGTAATGAAATGTCTACCAACTGTAAATGAAACCCTTTACAAGCACCATCAAATATCAAATACCCAATATTGAAACCCTTTTTCTGTTGAAGTACCAAAAATGGTACACACAACACAACAGAGGAATAAGAATTTTGATAGAATTTCACTTTTTTACCGCTTTTTTTTACTTCTTATGCACTTTTTTCCAAAAACACTTTATATAAAAACACACAAACGCACTAATACAATAATAAACACTTTAGAGAAACACACACACATAAACTTCTATGAACATTTTTTTCCTTTTTTCTCCACAAACTGAATCACCAGATACAGACACTTGTTACACATAAAAAACACAATTTTCTATAACAAATTTCACATAAAAACTGAGATTAATTAAAAGTTTAAACAACATTTTCATATTCTTCAAATAATTATTGTCATTTTCACTTAAATTGCAGAGATTATTAAAGCGACAAATTAAATCACAAAGATGCGCAGATGATTCCTTCACGTACTTAACACAGCGACCGACAATAATTAACTAAAGAAAATGATAAAAAAGCTCTCACTAATCCAGATTAAACGACATTGACCTTCTAACATTCTTACACGTCACAAACGCATACAAATGAAATAACTATGCGTACAACAACAAATGCGCAAGAAAATATTAGAAGAGTTTGTAATGTATTCTAGCGCATGCGCACAAACATTCCTTAGAAGGTGTAAATTATGGCAGCTTATCTATTTAAAGATAAATAAAAGAATTCGTCTTAAGGTTAAGCGCAGACATGAACCTTCAACCTTTTATTATGAATTGTAATAAATCAGTTTTAGTGTTTGTATGCGTTAGTGTGTGTATTTATGAAAGAATAAAATGGTATAAAAAATCGAAAGCGGGAAAAAATATTGAGGGTGTTGGATTTTTTCTTATATTTTCAA
Source organism: Cochliomyia hominivorax (assembly GCA_004302925.2). Classification (NCBI taxonomy): domain Eukaryota; kingdom Metazoa; phylum Arthropoda; class Insecta; order Diptera; family Calliphoridae; genus Cochliomyia; species Cochliomyia hominivorax. The sequence goes on along the minus strand of PYHX02000158.1, from coordinate 8,732,217 downwards.
TTTCGCCTTTATGTTTAGCACCATTTTTGGTATTTTTTCTAATTTTGAGAAAACATTTTTTATACCCTTCACCTGGCCACGTCAGAAGTGTATATATTACTTTGCCATTCCGTTTACAATTTTCGTCTTAGAACCCCAAAAGTATATATATTCAGGATCAATATGGAAATGAAATTGATTGTCCGTCCATAAGTGTGTCGGTTAAAATCAACCGACAAATGGCGGAGATTTTTGTAAAAAACTGAAACTTCCTCAAACTTTTTCGGGTTTTTTCTACTTTGTTGAAAGAATCTTTAAAATGTGGAGACTTAATTTTTTTAATTTAGATTTCAATTAATTAAACAGAAGACATGACCATTAGTTTCATTAGGAGCTTAAGGCAAAACCATATTTTCCGATACCTATGAGTCCCATGGACTTATGATATGATATTTAAAGCAAAAAAAAAAAGAAAGCTAATAAATAACATATCAGGCTGAAAAAGTTCCTGAGACTCTTAAAGAACCCAATCCATTGTTACAACGGGTACTATAAGTACCCGTTTATTTATTTACCATTCATAGGACTTCATAATGCCTGACTTGGTATCCTGTCACTATGATAACCAAGTCCATAAATGGTACAAGGACAATAATGTGGTATTTGAACCAAATGAGGCTAACCCTTCAACCTGACCGAAGCTAAGACCAGTGGAGAGATATTGGGCTCCTCTTAAAAGGAATTTTAAAAGCACAAAATTGTGTCCAAAAGCGTGGTACCTCCACGAGTAATGTGACAAGATGCTCTAGTAATTAAAACTATAAAAATATTTCTTTTTTGGAAATTGTAATAATAATTTCATTCAAATTAAAACTGTAAGTTTAGTGGTTTCGTTTTCATTTACATATATGTTAATAATTTGTCGATCTCACTTCTTATGAATTTACAAAATATTAATTCTCAGTTCGCAATACTTTGAAAGATCTCTTACCGAAATTTGCTCAAATGGGTAATTTTGATAGTTTATTATAATCAGAATTAAACCTAGAAAATATGTGGTTAACACTGTCCTGGAGTTATTATTACACATGGAAAAATATATACACTTGAAATTAGAGACTCTACAGATAAAAACTTAATTTTCAGTTCTTTTTTCGTATCACTTCAGATTTTCATTTAAATGGACAATAAGGACTCAAATGATGAATCAAAGCAAAATTTTTAAATTTTGGCGTTGAAAAATAAAAATAAAGAAAAACATTTTTGTTCTAATAAAACGCTTAATCGCCAAATAAATCATGACGTATGCTGTCATCTCATTTTTTAAAATAGCTCAATATCGAAAACAAACTTAAAATTCGATATACTTTCTGTTGCATTTCTAAAAATGTAATTTTTTTCCTTTATTACTTCCAGTTCTTATTAATTAACGGATAATTCGAAAAGTCATTAAATGTTCCTATTTTTGCATCTTCTATTATATTTCAAATTTTCTACTTACCAAAAACGAAACGAAATTGCATCCATAATACTGATTTTTTCCCGGAACCGCTTAAATACTATTAAAACGCCATTTTGCACTGAAATATAAAGAAAATTTTATTTTAATTTTTATATTAATTTAGAAAGTCTTCCCTATGACTTTTATATATTTTCAGAATATAAATTTTCAAAAAAATACTAATTCCAGATATGAAAAGCGAATATCGTAAACAAATTTGTGAAATTTATGTATATAATATTTTTCGCCTAATTTATACACCGATTTTTGCATAAAACCTAAATTTTTTTTGTAAAAATAATATTTTATATCGTTAACATAATTTACATTTAACAAATACAGAATGTTTTCTTTTAATTTCAAAATAGTTTTGCATATAAAGAAAATTTGAAATCTGGAAATGTCCTGTTCAATTCGCCCTGACCCTTTAAAACGATATCTGACTTAGTTTTAAGCTTAACTAGATCATACCAAATTAAATTTTGAAATCAATGAGCTAAAAATTAGTTAAGATTTTAAATTTTCCAAAAGCTATTTTATTTAATTCAATTTAGAGAAAAAAACTAAGAAAATAAATACTCACCTTTTAACTCATTTTTTGCCAATTTTATATTCTCGCATTTAGCAATATTTTTAAAATACCGTAGTATTAACTAAAAGACGTATCGAAATATTTACCAACTATGACGTATCCCAAAAGCATTTCCCTTAATTATCAAACTCCCATAATAAACCCTTTTTCTATTAAAGTACCAAAAACGGTACACACAACACAACAGAGGAATAAGAATTTTGGTAGACACCCAACATTATTAAACTTCTTTTTATAATTTCTCTTTTTTACCGCTTTTTTTACTTTTTATGCACTTTTGTTCAAAAACACTTTATATAAAAACACACAAACGCACTAATACAATAATAATCACTTTAAAGAAACATACACACATATAAACTTCTATGAAAATTTTTTTCCTTTTTTCTCCACAAACTGAATCACCACTTGACACTTGTTACACATAAAAAACATTATTTTCTATAACAAATTTCACATAAAAACTGAGATTAATTAAAATTTTAAACAACATTTTCACATTCTTTAAATAATTATTGTCATTTTCACTTAAATTGCAGAGATTTTCTTTAATTATTAAAGCGACAAATTGAATCACAAAGATGCGCAGATGATTCCTTCACGTACTTAACACAGCGACCGACAACAATTAACTGTCGTAAAAGATAAAAAAGCTCTCACTAATCCAGATTAAACGACATTGACCTTCTAACATTTTACACGTCACAAACGCATACAAGTGAAATAACTATGCGTACAACAACAAATGCGCAAAGAAATATTAGAAGAGTTTGCAATGTATTCTACCGCATGCGCACAAACATTCCAAAGAAGGTGTAAATTATGGCAGCTTATCTATTTATAGATAAAAAAGAATTCGTCTTAAGGTTAAGCGCAGACATGAACCATATTTTTGTCTCTTCAATTGTGATAAAATATTTGTTCTGTATGTGTAAGTCTATGTATTTATTATGAATAAAAGTTCATAAAAGAATTCAAAAAGAAAAAAAGTGGTATTATAATGAAAAAGAGTTTAATAGTGTTGGGATTTGTCTTATTGTTCTAATAAAGGGTGTGCTAAGTACTATTTTTGGTAAAACATAAATTGGATCAAAAATTTGGAACTTTGAAAAACAATCCTTAAATTCTTAAGATTGAAAAGTAACCGATTTTAAATGTTTTTCAATGAAATGATAAATGAACAAAAATTGGTGTAAGAGAGAGTCCAAATCAATTCCTATTTGTGATTAAACTTTTGAACCTTAATGAAATCTATGAAAATAAACAATTTTAACTTGAGGAAGTTAAATTTTGGTTGAATATTCAGGCAAAGTATAAACTTATTAGACAGCAATTTGATAAGTTTTTAATTTATATTTAAGTTAAATTAAAGTTTTAAGTTTTTAATTAAATAAATGTTTTAACTTTAATAAAATTGAAATGAATAATGATATTTATTTGGAATATAAATATGAGGTATATAAATTTATCCATGAATATGCTATATGAAAAGGATAGAACTTTTCCTTTGAAAATACCCAAAATCTAAATGACTTGAAAAATTATATTTTGTTCACTGAAATAATAACCCTGTCATTACAAACCTTAGATATGGAGCTACATAACATAGGTAATTTAAAGATAATTCCAGCTTTTCCAGAACATATCAAGAATAGAATTTACTTTTTTGTTAAATTGTCCAAATTTGTAAAGAGCTTGAGGGCAGTTTTCTAAAATTCTTCTAAATTCTTTATAAAACAATAAAAAATTGTGAAGTTTTAAATAAAAAAGTATTGTCAGTGGATAAAATGCGGCCATATAAGTTGAAGTTGGAACTTTTCCAACTTCAACTTAGAGACAGTTTTTAAGACGTAGATAACTGACATTTTTGAGTTAAGTGTAGTTTAAACTTAAAATTAAGTTTCTCAAGGAAAGATGCTCTAATTATAAATTTATTTAAACTTATATTTCAATTGTCCAATTAAAAAAGGGGACAAAATAAATTGTATATAAAAAATTATACAAAATTATTAAACATTATTTTTGAAGTTCCGAAATTTTATTTTGCATCCATTAATATCGTTTTCCATTTCAATTAAAAATACTACCAAATTTACATGAATATTTTAAGGTACACCAAATCAAATTCAATCAAAATTATATGGAAAAATGGTCATATTTTTTGAAAATATTAATGAGAGCATGTTAATCGACAACCCAATAACTCAATTACTGGGTAAATTTTTTCCTGAATTCAGTTAAATGCGTATAAAACTAAGTTTATATGTGGAGAACTGGCTCCTGGTGGCAAATAAAAGTACATTAAAAATCATCTGATACCCCATACAGTATATACATATATTCTTGGATGACTTCAGATTCGAATCTCTTTTATTGTGAGAACCTGTCTTTCTATTATAACCGATTCGAAAAGATAAATGTTTAAGAACACGACTTAAAATTCTAAACCTAAAAATTTCTTAAAACCGTTAGTTCTTAAATAACGTTTTTAAAACCGTTAGTTTTTAAATAACGTTTTTAAAACCGTTACTTCTCAAATAACATTTTTATAAATATGTGTGAAAAACTGTACTTATATGAATATTAAAAATAATGTAAATTAATTTTTATAATATTTTTTACGTACCGAAAACGATAATTTTGTAGCATCTATAAATTTTAAAATATTCCCGGAACCGCTAAATTTTGATCGAAACACTAAAAAGGAAAGAAAAGTTTATAAACATAAATTTGTATTTCAATAAGGAAAAGTTTTAAATTAAAAAAAAAAAAAAAACAGAAAAATTTTTTCCTGTTTTTAAAAATTTTTAATAAATTTATTTTTTAAATAATGAAAAAAAAATTAAAACTTTTAAATAACAATTTTTTTGAATTTTTTGTTTAGTTTTGAAACTAATTGTTTAATGAAAGCCATTAAAATATTTTTAAACACAACTAGATCATAGAACATTTAATACTTCTTTCAAAAAAATGGAGATATAAGTTATTTTAGTGCGATTTAAAAAAGTGTATTTTCATTCTTTTAAATATATAGAAAGAACTTATTTTAAATACTCACCTTTTTCTCATTTTTTCACTTATTTAATTTTACCACATTTACCGTTATATCAAAAATACCGTTACCGAAATAATAAAAATACCGTAGTATTAACTAAAAGACGTATCGAAATATTTACCAACTGCGATGTATCCCAAAAGCATCTCCCTTAATTACCAAACTCCCATAATAAACCCTTTTTCTATTAAAGTACCAAAAACGGTACACACAACACAACAGAGGAATAAGAATTTTGCTAGACACCCAACACTATTAAACTTCTTTTTATAATTTCACTTTTTTCCCGCTTTTTTTTACTTTTTATGCATTTTTTTCATAAACACTTTATATAAAAACATACAAACACACTAATACAATAATAAACACTTTAGAGATACGCACACACACATAAACTTTTATGAACATTTTTTTCCTTTTCTTCTTAACAAACTGAATCACTAGTTACAGACACTTGTTACACATAAAAAACATTATTTTCTATAACAAATTTCACATAAAAACTGAGATTAATTAAAATTTTAAACAACATTTTCACATTCTTCAAATAATTATTGTCATTTTCACTTAAATTGCAGAGATTTTCTTTAATTATTAAAGCGACAAATTGAATCACAAAGATGCGCAGATGATTCCTTCACGTACTTAACACAGCGACCGACAACAATTAACTAAAGAAAATGATAAAAAAGCTCTCACTAATCCAGATTAAACGACATTGACCTTCTAACATTTTTACACGTCACAAACGCATACAAATGAAATAACTTTGCGTACAACAACAAATGCGCAAGGAAATATTAGAAGAGTTCTAGCGCATGCGCAAAAACGCACCATTAAAAGGCGAAAATGAATTCTGTGTAATTTGTTCTTGGATTTCATGATTAGTGAAAAATTTGCCATTAAAAGAAAAAAATCCTTACTAAAAGTTAGTTTGGACATAAACCTTTGATAGTGAAATTATTTTATTTTTAATTACATGGTTGGAAAAGAAAAGTGAAAGGAAAATAAATAAGAATGCTTCATTCGGCTGTGCCGAATCTTCCATACCCTCTACTAAAAATGCCTAAGAAATAAATATGTTATGTTTCATACATGTACTTAATACGTAATGAGGTACATATTTATTGATATTATGGCAAAATTTTGTTCTAATTTATCGATTTATAGTTGATAATTTTAGTTCTTCGCTTTAACTTGGAGATGGCCTTAGAATCGGTCTATACCCCTTAACATACTGAACCGATTTTGCTTGTTTTAAATAGGAAACTTCTGAGGCCTATAATAAATACTCAGATCATAGAGCTTTGTCATTATCGCGGGTCGACTCAGGTTTTGATTTTACGCAAGAATAAATATACATTATGTAGTCTTAGGTGATTCCTTCTTATCGTTACAAACGGAATGAAGAAGTTAAAATACCTCTTTATAACCACTTGTGGGACCCTAACTTTTAGGTATAAAACGTTGTTAATGCAAAAAATAACGACTGGGAAGTTATATTTCACAGCTTTTCTGTCCCGTTTTAAAGAAAAAATTTAGGCGAAATCTTTATTAGGAATTTTATAAAAAAAACTAACGATTTCTTCTTTTTTTTTCCTCATTTTTTTGTAACCAACTTATTTTAATATTGACATCTTTATTACAGGAACACCACATGAATTGGCCACAGAACATTGGCAGCGTATGATCCAGGCTACAAAATGTCGTAAACCATTGCCACGCGTTATACCCGTCTCAAATAATACTTCAAAACGTTATGAACCATATGCCACAATATTGCATCGTTGTGGTGATGATACGGGTTGTTGCGGTTCAACGGCAAGTGTTTGCACCGTTAAGCGACACGAGATCGTTATGGTTTATGTTTTTGTAAGTATTTGAAAAATGTCAAAAGTTGAAGTTAAATTTAATAAATAAAAAATCTTAAGAGAAGAAATATTTGCAAATAGTGAAGGAGAATGACACTAAAGATAGAGATTGCACAGTGGGATAAAATCATGTTTGTTTTTTATTTGGAAATAAATCTGTAGTTATTGAACGGCTGATTGGATTTACATGAAATTTGGCACAATAATAGCGGATGTTTTAGTACAGTTTTAGTTCAGTTCTAGGTTAATTCTAGTTGATTTCTAGTACAGTTCTAGTTCAGTTCAAGTTTAGTTCTAGATCAGTTCAAGCTCAGGTCTAGTTCAGTTCTACTTCAGTTTTAATTCAGTTCAAGTTCAGTTGTACTTCAACTCAAGTTCAGTTTTGGTTCAGTTCTGGTACAGTTCCAATTCAGTTCCAGTTCAGAATCTAGTTCAGTTCTACTTCAGTTTAAGTTCATTTCCAGTTCAGTATTAGTTCAAGTTTAATTCAGTTCTAGTTCAGTTCAAGCTCAGGTCTAGTTCAGTTCTAATTCAGTTTTACTTCAGTTGTACTTCAACTCAAGTTCAGTTTTGGTTCAGTTCTGGTACAGTTCCAGTTCAGAATCTAGTTCAGTTCTACTTCAGTTTAAGTTCATTTCCAGTTCAGTTTTAGTTCAAGTTTAATTCAGTTTTAGTTCAGTTCGAGTTCAGTTCTAGTTCAGGTCTATTTCAGTTCTAGCTTAGTTCAAGCTTAGTTCTAGTTCAGTTCAGTTCAAGTTTAGTTCTAGTATAGTTGTAGTTCAGAATCGAGTTCAGAATCCTGTCCAGATTCTAGTTTATATTTTAGTTTAATTCTGGTTCAGTTCTAGTTCAGTTATAATTCAGTCCTAGTTTGGTTCTAGATCAGTTCTAGTTCATTTTTAGTTCAATTCAGAATCCTGTTCAGATTCTAGTTTACATTCTAGTTCAGATTCGAATTCAGATTTAAGTTCTGATTCTAATTCAATTTCGATCCCACAGGAACTTCATTGTCAGATGACCTATGAAGGTCCGAACTTTTAACATTAGATTGATGCACTCTTCTGCTAGTCGATCAGAAGTTACAAACTAGAAAAATAGGAGTTTCTGCCCTTTTGTGTGTTGTAGATAAACCACACCATATGTATGACTGCAATATTTCCAGTTTCAGGTGTCTTAGTGAAGGAATATTAATTCTGAATGTTATTTCTCTTTGTTCTATAAATAGATTATCTGCAAAAGTTCTTGGGAGGTTGTGCTATAAAAAAATCCCATTTTTGTTAAGAAATATCGATCGTAAGAAAAATTTTATATTTTTGTTTTATTGACGGAAATCTGAAATCTTTATTGGCAAAATGTTGCCAATTTCAGAACATAAATTCTATGGATTCATTGCGAACTTTTTACAATTGTTTTCACAATTCGAAATCTAAACAAAATTAAAAATTTATTTATGTTCTTTTCGTAAGCGAAGGCATATTTTCACATGACGTGACTGCATTTTCTATACGAATTATTAAACAACAAAAATTATTATTTCTTTCATACACACATTTCTCTCTCTCTCTCGTATGGAACAAACTGAAGCAGAAAGAAGAAGAAAAACAAAAACAAAAACGAAAAAATAAGAATTCCAAACTTTTTGAAATGAAGATGTATGAATAAATTCTCCCCCGTTTTAATTTTTTAGTTGTTTGTCTTTAGCAAAAGAACAACACCAACAACAACAACAAAAGCAAAACTGAAAAGAAAATAACACACAGTCAGGAATAATGCTGCCTGCCTCAGAACCTGGCATAAAAATGCGTCGTCGCACACGCCCAAGTTTATTAAGCCATAACTTACCACGGCCCCTGTCAAGACTACTTAATGCAAATTAAACAAACTTAAACTCCACAGCTCGAGGTCGCATCAGTATAGAAAAAACAACAGACTGCAACTGAAAGAGAAACAAAAAGAAAGAAACAAATGAAGAAACGAATATAATAAGAATCAGAAGACGAATATAACTTCTTTTGTTTTTGGTTTTAATTTTGTTTTTTTCATTTGCTCGCAATCGCAAGTAAGTAAGTGAGACGGTGGTGTCAAGTACTGTAAAAAAATAAATAAATTTACCCAGGAATTTATATATGTTTGTTGGTTGTTTATTTGGTGGATATTCTGAAGGTGGGAGTGTTCGGTAGCTTATGGAGTTTAAAAAGCAATAATGCGATTAACTTCAAACAGAGTCATAAATTTCAATGTTAAAAATTCACAACTTTGCCGTAACAGGCGCGCAGACGGACGGATGGACAGACATAATATTCACACATTCAGAAAATGTATCTTTAAGCAAAAAGTTCTAAATGTTTTTGAACTCTTCACAGAGTCAAGGTATATAAAGTGAACTAGATTTAAATTAGAATCCAAGCAAGAACCTTAACGAGAAACTGTCTTAGAATCTGAACTGTTATCTAAACTGGAGTATAAACTGAAAGCTGAACTGAAATCTGAACTTAAATCTAAATTAAAATCTGAACTTTGATCTAAATTAGAATCTGAACAAGAATCTGGAATAGAATCTCTAACTAAAATCTTATCAAGAATCTGAACTAAAATCTGAACAAGAATCTGGAATTGAATTTGAACTAAAATCTGAAAAAGAACCCGAACGAGAATCTGTTTTAGAATCTGAACTGTTATATGAACTGGAATATAAACTGAAAGCTGTATTGAAATCTGAACTTAAATCTAAACTAGAATCTGAACTAAAATCTGAACAAGAATCTGGAATAGAATCTGAACTAAAATCTGAACTAGAATCTGAACGAGAATCTGTTTCAGAATCTTAACTGTCATCTTAACTGAAAGCTGAACTGGAATCTTAACTAGAACTGAACTAGATCTGAATTAAACTGAACTAGAACTGAAATGGAACTGAACTAGAACTGAAGTTGATCTGAGGTACAACTGAACTAGTACTGAATTAGAACTGACATAGAGCAAGAGCTGAACTAAAACTGAACTAGAACTGAATTAGAACAGAACGAGAACTGAACTAAAACTGAACTAGAATTGAGCTACAACTGAACTAAAACTGAACCAAAACTGAAGTTGATCTGAGATTCAACTAAACTAGAACTGAATTAGAACTGAACTAGAACTGGACTAGAACTGAACTAAAACTAAACTAGAGTTGAGCTACAACTGAACTAGAAGATTTTAATTTTCTGCTTTGTATAGACGATATCCAATCTTTTGAGGGAGTGTATTCAAAATTCGTTTCGGCCAAATATTCTCACTTAATACAATTTTTTCTCATATTTTCCTTTAGATGAGAGTTCAAATATTTTGGTCTGTTTTTTTTCCAAGGAAACAAAGCAAATTTTGAATTTTCCTCTTCTTAAGAATTTCAAATTATACCTACCTGATGTGTTCACTGATTACTTAAGAAAGATGATAATTTTTTTTCGTCTTTAACTCCTTTTTATTTAATGCATCATTCACTTTTTATTTACATAAATATTGTTATTGTTATTTTATTTTTAGTCTTATGACTTTAATTATCGCAAAGAAATCGAGGCGTTGCCAATGCAAAATCATACTGAATGTCATTGCGTCAATCGTGGCAGTTTGTTGCACGATTATATGCCACGTGGTAAAAGGTCTGGTGGTAGTGCAGCTAATATGGTATCAGCAGTTGCTGGTGGTCTAGATTATGGTTCTAGCAGTTATCTGCATCGGCCCCACAACAAAAGAGAACCACAACAACAACAACAACAACATCGCCAATCGTCACAAATACAATTTAATCATCATCTTCATCATCATGAACAACAACTGCAGAATATGCTAGATTGCCATTGTCCTCGGCACTTTAATGTTTTCGAAGAGGATGTAGAGCGTCATGCCCATTTACCAAAACCACATAGTGTTTTTATACGCAAATGCCGCTGTGACTGTTTGGTCAATAATCAAACATGTCTGCGGTTCAAACATGGCGAAGAAGGATTTTCCTTGGAAGATCGCAAGTAAGTTTTTATTATTACAGAACAAAAACAAAAAAATAAATTAATATAATTTTTTTATTTATTAATAGATTTTTTTATTTGGCTTTAAGCGAGAAAAAGTGAGAATTTATAGGAATTATTAGTGAAGTGAAATACAATTTATTTTGAGTGCCGGAACATTTAGTTTGAATGGAAGATTTCTGTTGCAAAGCAGAAAACCTGTTAATCTGTGAGGATGTTAAGGGAACTAATGTAACGAGTTTTAAATTTACTTTTTGATAACAGTAAACCAGGAGCGGGTATAGGGGGAGGTTAATTCGTTTTCACAAAGGGGAAAAGCTTAATAAAAAAGTGAATTCATGTCTATCAAATGATCGCAGTAATTACAATTGATCGTAAATGTCGTAAATAGCGGTTAGAACTGAAAACTGCTATATACTTTGCAATGTGAAATTGTCTATAGCTGAGATCAATAAGGAGATATTGTGCTGTTGCTTAAAAGCAACGATATTAGAAGCAAACTCTTGTTAGTAAAAATCTTAAGATTTTTAATGACTTTAAAATTAATGAAATTTGTCGAGAATATTTGAGATCGTGTGATAATATCGATCACTGAAAGGATTCTTTCCATTATCAGCGAGGTAATGTTATAGGCGTTAGTAGAGCTATATGCTGGAAATAGATGTAAGGACTAAGGTTAATTGGATTGGATTTCGTTGGTCAGACTTATTCTGAGTTATGGTTGTGTTTCTCTCTAAGGTACAGCGATGTACTTCGCTTGGTAATTTACCACCGTTTGAATGGTATGCGATAAAGGTGCTAAAGCCTTTTTGAATTACTGTAATTATTGAGCTATAAAAATCGTAATGGACACAGATGAAAATATCGAAGCAGGAAGCCTGTGAGAATTTGGGGAGATTCCACATGCTATTTTAATGGATGGATCCCAAATTAAAAGGGGTACGGGTTGAAGCGTATTCGCGCTGATCTGTGTTGTGAGGTTGTCTTATTGCCTACCAAAGGAACGTAGTGTCTTTAGAAGGAGGGTCTAAAATTAAGGGGATTTTAGGCCTAATGAGTTGGTCAGAAGGCACATTGTGATGAATTCAAACATAAAAATCTGTGCTGATAGTCGTTTCCATTACAATTGGACCTCTGTTTCGCAACGACCAGTGTTATACTCGGCTAAAGATTGTCAACTCAGCGATAGCTGCATTAACCACGAAAGAGCAACTCGATACAATCGAACTGTTACAACAAAAAACGCCACTGTAATGTTAATGCGGAAGAAGTTTCGGATGAACTTGCAAGATCTGAATCGGTTCTGATCTCAGTGGATTTGAAGGAACTTTAGCATTTAGGCGGAACCAACTTTAGCATTCTTCTTTGGAGAAATTAGAAAGAGAATCGAGACTCAGGAAAATAATGCTTGGGATATAATGCGGTGGAACATATAGTGTATCATTGCCCAAATCTGCAACCCCGTCGACAGAAGTGAATTGGCTATCGTTTCTATGTGGATTTTACTTTTCTTTGCTGAAATTTAAAGGAGGTTTAAGACTTAGATGAATCACGCATGGGATATAAGGTTTGATTGGAGAGTTGCGAGGATAATATGGGAATGCTTAACCCTAGTGGTACAGATCACATTTTTAGTGAAAGAATGAAAGGTATATGAACTCTTATAGAAGGATAAGTACAGATATCTCCAACTTCTGCTGGGATGAAGAGGAGACTGTTGATAACATAATGCAAATAATTCCTTTCTGCAACCCCGTAAACACTTCTATGTGGAACTAATAGATGGTACCACCTACAACCGGAAAGATTTAAAATGATTCGCTGGCTAGAAGGATTTCCAAGGGAAGTGCTTAGTATTATTTAATAAGTGTCTATATTCTTCAAATTTTCTAAAGATTCAGGAAGAGATTTTGCTTGAGATAAATTTGCCACAAAAATTAGTTAAATTTATGAATTCGCCACAAGTTTAAAATATTTTAAAACGTTAATAAATTAGCATTTTTTAGTTTTGTATTGTTTTTTAATTTTTTTAAAGATCGATCGAGTTTCTGTTGACGATCATATGTTGATAACACTATGGCAACACTAAATATTGTTATATATTATTGCCTATTTTTGGGGGTTTATTTTTATCTTCAAAAAATCTAAGCGAATAGAATTTTATTGTTAAAAAAAATCAAGTTTTGCTTGATTGCTAAGGCGAATTGAATGGTTAAAGTTGTCGGCGAATTTTAATAAATGTATTATTAGATGGCAGTGTTGTCTATTTGCTTTCAAAGCGAAACAAAAATGTCGGTTGTGGTATTTAATTCGTTTTATATTGATTCATCCAATGACAATGTTAATTTAAAAAGAGCAAAACTTATAGGGATGCCATATGTTATAATCTGGTAGTCCCCCAATTAGGAATTTGAATATTTTAGTATAAATAATGAAAAAAAAATGTTTATTAAATTTCATTCACCCTTTTTCCTTTATTTCAGATGCATATTGGATCGCAATTGTAAACCTCCCGTTTGTTCGTATGGTGAATATAATGTAAGAATTGGACGATGCCCCAATTATAGGCCACATCTTCCACAAATGACTTGAATACTCGTTTAATTTTTTTTAATAATAAAATACTTAACGAATTTCCATATTAGTTTTAGTTTTTTAAGTCATCAAAAATAATATAAAAAATATATATATATAATTTGTTTATTTAGGTCAGTATATTTTTAGATTTAGGTAAATTATTTTCACAACTTGCCATAACTACAGCAAAATAACAAAAAATTTCCTAAAATACTTATTTATCGAAAAAAAGAGAAAAACTATATAATTTTAAGAATTTCTAAGAATCCCAAAATGGCGATTAAACAATTTTGAAAATTAACGGAAAAAACCAACTTAACAGTATTGAATAAAATTTTCCGAAATTAACCATAAATATGCGATAATTAATCTAAACTAAATTAAGAGAAAAATACTTAATTGGAAATTCCCGATTCCGTGATAAAACTAAAAATTAATCACCAAAAATTATTGAACTAATAATCTTCAGTTAAAATTAACGTCAAGTTCTAATTGCTGCGAATTCAAGTTAATTTTATTATACCCTCCACTACAACAAGTGGTAAAGAGGGTGGGAATCATCGGAGTCCGCAAAATGTATATTTATTTTGGCATCAAACCAAAATTTGAGTCGATTTACCTTGGTCTTCTGTCTGTCTGTTAATGAAATTTGGCATGAGTATTTGTTAATATTAAACCATTAAAATTGGTTTAGTTAATTGAAAGATATAGACCGATATCTGACACTGTCTTTAACTTTAACAGAATATTATCTCTAAAATATTCAATTATAAATTGACATTAGAATAAAATTATGCCGTAAATTAAAAATACCATTCCAAAAAAAATCGGTTCAGTAAAAAAAGTTATAGCCAAAAATATAAATTAATTTATGGCTCATAAAGGATTCTTAGTTGTATTAAAGAAAACCTTTCCTATATTGTACGCGTTTGTGAGTGTGTATGTGCGTAAACTGTATGTACGAAACATAACTTATCCGGCAAAACCGAATATAGCATTTTGAAACTTGTCTGTTGATCTTTAACTAAAGTTTATTTAATTTTGGTACTCAGTTTTAAAGTATTTAACTAACAAAACTTACATTCTTTGCTTTTTTTTTAATACATTTTTTATACGAGAAATTTTCTATAAATTTTAATTAGTTATAAATTTTATTAAAAAAAATTGTATAATAATTCGTACTTAAATAATTATTTTAATTTTATTTAAAATTTAATGTATAGTCTTTTTATTTTATATATAAAAAAAGTTTAATAATTAAGTTATTTAATAAATATTAGTTTAATAACGATTTCTATACTAATTTCAATATTATTTGCATAAAACGAGTATTAATCTCAAAATAAGTAATGCTTATTATATAAAATAATATTATATATTTAATTATTTTATGTTTTTATAAAATTTTTATTTTTTGGATATTTTTTTTTATAATTTTTGTTATATTTTTAAAATATTCTTTTTTTGTATAATAAATACTAGTCAGATGACATTATTTAAAAGGAAATGAACGTGACTTTAATTTGAAATCGTTTCAACAGGAGCAAGTAATAAATAAATAAATAATTCATAATGCAAATATTATAATAAATTATAAAATACTTCTACATATGATCAAATCACATTTTCTTGAAATATTAAGCAATTAAACCTTTAATATCAATATCTTCATGTTAACTCAATATACGTGATTTGAATTCTAAAGCAATTTTAATATTTTAAATTTACAGTAAAAACTCAATTTTAAATAAAAAATTCTATTTCAAGTGTAAAATTGCATTTTAGTGAAAATTTTAATTTTTAATGAAAATTTAAATTTTTAATGAAAATTTTAATTTTTAGTGAAAATTTAAATTTTTTGTGAAAATTTAAATTTTTTGTGAAATTAAATTTTAGTGAAAATTTCAATTTTAGTGAAAATTTCAATTTTTTGTGAAAATTTAAATTTTAGTGAAAATTTCAATTTTTAGTGAAAATTTCAATTTTTAGTGAAAATTTCAATTTTTAGTGAAAATTTTAATTTTTAGTGAAAATTGAAATTTTTAGTGAAAATTGAAATTTTTAGTGAAAATTGAATTTTTAGTGAAAATTGAAATTTTTAGTGAAAATTGAAATTTTTAGTGAAAATTTAAATTTTTAGTGAAAATTTCGATTTTAGTGAAAATTTCATTTTTTAGTGAAAATTTCAATTTTTGGTGAAAATTTCAATTTTTAGTGAAAATTTCAATTTTTAGTGAAAATTTCAATTTTTAGTGAAAATTTCAATTTTTAGTTAAAATTTTAATTTTTAGTGAAATTTCAATTTTAGTGAAATTTCAATTTTAGTGAAAATTTCAATTTTAGTGAAAATTTGAATTTTTAATGAAAATTTAAATTTTTAATGAAAATTTCAATTTTAATGAAAATTTCAATTTTTAGTGAAAATTTCAATTTTTAGTAAAAATTCAATTTTTAGTGAAAATTTCAATTTTTAGTAAAATTTCAATTTTTAGTGAAAATTTCAATTTTTAGTGAAAATTTCAATTTTTGGAGAAAATTTCAATTTTTAGTGAAAATTTCAATTTTAGTGAAAATTTCAATTTTTAGTGAAAATTTCAATTTTTAGTGAAAATTTCAATTTTTAGTGAAAATTTCAATTTTTAGTGAAAATTTCAATTTTTAGTGAAAATTTCAATTTTTAGTGAAAATTTCAATTTTTAGTGAAAATTTCAATTTTTAGTGAAAATTTCAATTTTAGTGAAAATTTCAATTTTTTGTGAAAATTTAAATTTTTAGTGAAAATTTAAATTTATTAGTGAAAATTTCAATTTTTAGTGAAAATTTCAATTTTTAGTGAAAATTTCAATTTTAGTGAAAATTTCAATTTTTAGTGAAAATTTCAATTTTTAGTGAAAATTTCAATTTTTAGTGAAAATTTCAATTTTTAGTGAAAATTTCAATTTTTAGTGAAAATTTCAATTTTAGTGAAAATTTCAATTTTTAGTGAAAATTTCAATTTTTAGTGAAAATTTTAATTTTTAGTGAAAATTTAAATTTTTAGTGAAATGTAAACAGTGTCTTTTTCCCTATTCTCAAGCTTTCATGATCTACCAAGTGGAAAGACTTGACGTGAAAGTTAAAGTCACAAGAGATTTGATTTCAACATTACTTTGCAGGAACTAAGCCTTCCGGTCTTGTCCCTTAAGATACTTTTCCAACCTATTTAAGCTCCATGTTAGAACGCCGAAACTTAAAAATATAAAACCATAAATATCCATTAAATAATATTCCCATAAACTTAACTGCAATCGTGCACTCTGCAAATGTTTAGCTCCTTTATGCCTCAACACATATTCCAGCCAATATATAGCATTATCCTCACTACTCATAGGACGATCTTGATATAATTTCGAAAAGGTTTCAATATTTTCTTTATAAAATTTTGATTTAAAATGTCTCTCATAGAGAATAAAACATTTTCGTAGGTTATATTACCCAAATCCAATTTCAAACCAAAACCCTTTTTCACCATTTATCCACATTAGGTTTTTGATCACCAAAAAATGCTAACCCCAACATAGGTTTCCATAAAGCTGCGACTCTGATATGCTGCCTTTGCCGCCATGTGTTATAAATAGTTTGGTATTTGGAGAAGCCAAGATGGAAGATTGAGGCCACCAGGCATTGCATTTCACGTTTAAGGAGGGAAAGTGTTGTTCTAATTTAGAACAATTTTTATCATAAGTCCATAAAATGGTGTAGCTGGGAAATTCTCTGAAAGCTTTTATAAATGATTGTCTAGGAATACTGGTAATAAAGACCATTTCACTCTAGAACCAAAACTTATAAAAATAATATTTGTTCTATTGGTTATTAAAGTGTTGAGATTAAATTTATTTTCTTGTTTTGAGAATTTATTTTCAATACCTCCGATTTCTATAATACTTGGTAAATAAGGAGCTACGGGTCCTTCACTTAAAGAATGATGATTACACAAAACCAACGAGACGGATTTACGTATAGCTTTAAATGGAGGATAATGACTGGAAGGAAAATGTTTACTAAAAGGGAAATAAAATTGTTTATATTAATTACTTAAATGGGTTTAATTTCAGAACTTACTCATAGATCTCTTTCATTTTCTCGAGGGCCAAAAATTCCACAAATTTCTCAAACCACCAAAAGCTATACCCTGGACTCCTTTATATTGATGTCGATCATAGGGTTGTGGTACATAGTGTCTCTCTTCGGGGTTTCCCATTAAAACTTTGAATAAAACCTATAGGTTGTCCAGTCCATATTAGTACTACGGGACATTTAAAATGAGCACCTAAACCCAATTGATAATCGTTAAATAAATAACCCAAAATTAAAAGATCATATTGATTATCTTCTTTCAAAAAACGTTGCCACTGAGGATCAGTCATAAATTTACTAGTATTTTCTATGCGATCCAACATTCTTTCGATTTTATCTAGACCACTTATATGTGAGGATCTAGATAACACAGTTTCCGTATAATTCTCAGAAAGTTGAAGCCATTTTATTTTCTTCACATCAATTAAACTTTTCACATCTAAAGTTGTGATCAAGGTGATGTTATGACCTCTTTCAATCATTAGATTTACAACGGCCGTATAAACCAATAAGTGCGACTGATGGCCATTAATAAATACTGCCAAATATTGGCCCCTTGTACATTTTGATACTTCAAAATTCCCGTAAATATTAGAAGTAATGTTGTGTACAGTCCAAAAGACATTTTGTAAATGTTTTGAAGAAACTAATTTCTGCGACTGATTTGTGACAAATTTAATTATTTTGGTTTTTCTAATTCATCATCAATCATAACAACAACAGTGTCCATTTTGATAACCCTGGGGATCGATCTATGTAGATATAACTATTTCGGAATGTTATCTACTGCAATGAAATTTCTATAGCAGACACTTGTCTGCATTCTATTAAAAATAAATAAAATGTAATTAAAAGATAAAATTTAATTGTAAAAAAAATAATGAGATTTAGTTTCACACATACACCCTACACCGATCGACTTTGAATTACTTCTTGAGACTATTTAAGGTTGTCCGTCCGTTTGTTAATGCTTATGATCAAATTATAGTTTTCAGTTTGGAGTTAAAATTAAACACATATAATTTGTTTTGCCCTAGAGGGAAGCCTTTTGAATTTGTTGATATTAGGCCCACTATTTCGCTTAGCCCTCCTACAAATCATCTGTTGGCAAAGGCTTAAATTTGAAGTTTAAGTCTTAAATATTGAAATGTTTTAACGGGGCCTACAATTGACCTGAACTAAAAGAAATATTTATGACATAATATTTTCACTTGATCGGGACCAGTCCCAATTTCAAACTATTTAGATCCAATGAAGCAGCCAATATTTTAAAATAGAGTCCATATGAATTTCTCCTTAAAATCTAGAATCATTGATCTCCTAGAATGGATAGGGAATGAGAATAAATATTCTTTTACGATCGGTTCAACAATATCCCATGGCTTTTGTATGAATAACTGCCATTAAGTCCGATCTATACCGGGATGTGAAGCAAATTCTAAAAAGTTTGTGTTGAAAATTCTTCAAAATTCACTTTAAAATCTTAAACCCCAAGTTTGGCCCAAAATAGTGTTACCAAAGTGCTCTATGACCATTAAAAAGATCAGTGATCAGTTAAATTTTTTAAATCAAAATTTTTATTAAAATCCATAATAAATCAACACACAATAAAACAAATTAATTGCTCAAACTCAACAATAAGGCCGTGCCTCTTTTAATCCAATGATCGGCTTTTTCATTGCCCGATTTCAAATCTACAGCAATTACAAATGAGCCCGATCTTTCGGATAATAGTAGGCAGGACAAGAGTAAATTCCTTTAGTTTTCTTTTTCAGCTGCTCACCGGTTTGAAGTGTATAACAGGCATAGCAGATACTAATTCCATGGGTAGAGGTTCGGTAAGACATTGACCTTTGCGCATCCAACCAGCACCTTCTAAATACAGGCCACGTACATAAACTCCCCCACCCTCTCTAACAATACGAGCAGCAGCAGCATCATCTTCCACAAAAACATAAAAGTCCCAACTTAATTCATCGATGGGAGTACGAGTAGCTCTAGCTGATGTCTGCAGAACGGCAGTTAGAAAACCGGTAGGAAATGTGTAGGCTGCTAACCAAAAAAGAGTGGGAGGTTTCAAAGTTTTAGCCCACTGGGCAAAGTGTTCAATTCTTAAAATCAAATCTCGAGACCAGGAAGCCAAAGGTTTTTCAGATTGGTAGGCTAAAAATAAAACGTAATATTTATTCAAATTCTTAGAAAGAGATTTTAGTTGGTCCTACCTTTTAACCATATAGCGGGTACTCGACCCTCATACACCGCTATATAAATATCTTCTAAATCGGTACTCATTACTACTAAACCCTGAATACCTTTTTGTAGATCTCTTAAATGGGTTTTCATATTTCTTAAGAGCACATTATAACGTTCCATTTCTTGCAACAGAACCACCTCGAGAGGAGTACGATTCAGTCCCACTAATTTGGCCGTTTGCTCATAATTTAATTCTTGGGGTGTACTTTGAGCTATATCTTGAGCTAAACGTAAAACTTTCGATTCTTTGCTTTCACCCTCCGTGGCAGAGGTTTGCACCTGCATGGAAATTAAAGTACTAAAGAGAAGTCTAGTTTCCCCGATTAAAGAAGCTATATCTGCATTAGAATGTTGGCCAAATGCTTCGGGTTTATCAAAATTCGGAAATTGTTGAATATGTTCCAAATAAGACTGCAGATCTCCTTCAGGGGGAATAAAAATAATTATTTAAA
>PYHX02000158.1:8678058-8711714 GCA_004302925.2 Cochliomyia hominivorax | reverse complement strand
CAGTTTAAAAAAGTTTAAATTTATGGTTTTTGAATGGAAATTGAAAATGTTTAATTTAAAATTGTTTACTGATTTTCAAGCAATTGAACACAAAAGTACATTAAAAAAGATTTTGAATGCTTAAAATGATTGGATTGAATTGAAATCGAATTCAATTGTGTATTTTAGTCCGCCTATTCGTTGTTACAACTCTTATATTCAAAGTAATTATACAACTGGAATTTATAGATTTGACCAAATAATATATAGACTGATATGTGAGGTAACCTTAAAGATTTTTTTGTAAATTTATGGCTAAAAGTAAACGGGTTCAAACAAAAATACTACCAAAGTGCAGTATGTGATATGATGTTGTTATGTGGTTACGCGCCATATCGGTCTTTACACCGGGTTAGTATAATCCTTTCACCGACAGTCTACAATTGTAGCAGATTGTTACACTTGAATATCAATACGAAGGCATGCATTTGTACACGACTTCCCCTTTGGTTAGGAACGGAGCATTAACCTAAACTTCTTCTAATCTGTTGGTCACAACATCTGTTTGGGAATATGCAACTCCAACGCAGAGCCCATAAACTATAGACTGTCTCGTGGTTTAGGTACAAACTACAGCCAACACAATGATTCCAAAGGGACACACCAATAGCTAGGCTGAAATCAAAGTTCCTAACGTGATGAGTGTTTGGTTACACAAAAGTGACAGCAGGTAGACATCGTATACAATCGGAAAATAACAAAAAAACGGAGGGGAAAGGCACCAAAAATCAATAGCATACCAACTCAAAGGTTGTCATTCCGTGTCTAACGTCAATAAGAAATTATTAAATTATCGTTTTTAGCAAATTTCAAAAATATCAGTCTAAAACTTGCATTTGACTTACTTCCGAATACCAAAGTGCAAAAGTCTCATAAAATGTTATCAGGATGATAATTTAGTATGTTTAAAATGTTTGATGATCGGTTCACAACTTTCTATAGCTCTATTTTTTCATTTTTCTTTAGTCGGTTTATATAATCGGTTTATATCCAACTATTACACTCTTACTTGATTTACTTCGCAAATCAATCACTGTGCAACAGGAAGATCAACAAGTTTTAAACGTAATTGGCTGTTTCTATATGGGAAATATGGAATTTAATTCCCTGATTCATGGACAAGTGTACATGTGCTGTTGCCCAGTTTAACTTAACAATATTTCTATTAACATGTAAAAATTCAAGATTTCATTCATAAGTTGCAAGAAATAGTATGTCGTTTATAAAAATACGTCTCCTGATCTTTTAAGTTATGACTATCTTGCAGCAAATGAGCGATATTTGGTCATAATTGAGATATTAAAGTAATAAAAACTTGATTGAGAAAATTATAATATTTGAATATTTGTTATGCAAAAAATTATTATTTTTACTAAACAGACCAAATTATGCTCATTAAGGATCAACGGTAAAGTTTTCCATATTTTGCCAGAATTATAGACCTGCTTATAATTATACTTTCTTAATTGTATGCGTGTATGCGTTAAATTAACATGAAAACATAATTTAAACGAACCCGGACTTGTGTGATAAAAAAAGAATTTTAACACCGAAGGTGTGTGTTATTATATAGTTATATAATAATAAACAACTTTTATTTAAGTTTTTTTTTTCCCGATAATTTATTTATATAAATTTTATTCAAAATATTTTCACATTAACAGTTCCTCCCACACATAAACAAAAAGGAAAATTTTTCCCAAAAGTAATGAATTCGAAATAAATTTCTTGTTAATTATTAATAAATAAAAATATTTCAAAATAAAAAATTAAATATTTCGAAAAAAAAATCTATAAGGAGTGAGATCGAAAAGTTCTTAACACAATTCTTTTTAACAAGTTACCTTTGTAAAAGATGTAAAAAATGAAAAATATTGTTAATTTGACTAAATTTAGTGTCCTTAAAAAACTTGGTCCCACAAAAAGTTTGACAATCATTCAAACGTCAGCAGTCAAACTGTTTCTAATGTTATTAAATAGTATAAACAGAACTTGTCCTGGTCCAGGTAACAGAAATGGTTCACCAAATGTTTCTAAAATAGAAAGCGCTTTTAAATGAACTCCCAATATATCCGTTCGGAAAGCAGTCCGTTTAGCTTAGTGCTCGGACTATTTAAAATGTAAGGTTAAAGCCAGTCCAGTTTAAAACAAGGTCAAGCACAACTATATAATATCCTACAGCACATTGTTGGTTGTTAATGACTGCTACGAAAATTTATGAACGGCCCTCGCATTATTTGCTTTTTTATTTATGTTAATGTATGCAAAGGATTACATAGTGGTTATTATGGGAGTTAGAAAATACTATGGACCGGCACTACTAAATTTTGGAAGGGTAATTTTGTGGGACCTATGAGAAATAAGAAGGTGATAATCGTATAAAATGGCATATTTTAGAATGTAATAAGACCTAATCTCCAAATTTTTATATTTTGGAAATTTTCTGGACTAAAAACAACATTCCGGGGGGACATTTGTATAAAATAATTAACCGGTCATAACCAATTTTAAATTGCATCCTTGGGCCAAAATAATAGCTTAATTCATGCTAAATTTCATTAAGATATCTTTAAAACTGCGACCTGTTATTTGCGAACAAGCTTTACATAGATAGACATTCGGAAGGACGGACATGCTTAAATCGACACAAGAAGTGATTTTAAGTCGAACGGTACTTAAAAGTGGTGACAGGACTATTTTTTCTGCCTCTTAGAAACATCTGCACAAACGCATAATACCCCCACCATCTATGATGGTATACATACAAGGCTCAAGGTTCCTGACAGAAACGCTTCTAAAAATTTAGAGTCCAAAAGCGGATTTTATGTATAACGTAATTTACATCAGGAAATGTTTACAAAAAGAGCAGCTTCCATTCAAAAAACTTCATAATGTGTCCAATTATTTTTGGCATGACATGACATTCTGTATCTATGATAAGTAAACCTTTGAAAGGGACAATAACAATAATATGGTATTTGTACCAAGAGGGGCAAAATC
Organism: Cochliomyia hominivorax; assembly: GCA_004302925.2. Taxonomy (NCBI): domain Eukaryota; kingdom Metazoa; phylum Arthropoda; class Insecta; order Diptera; family Calliphoridae; genus Cochliomyia; species Cochliomyia hominivorax. Next base: position 8,708,675 of record PYHX02000158.1, on the reverse strand, counting down.
TCCAAACTGCCCAAAGCTAATGGGAGTGGAGAGATGTTGGGCCCTTGTTAAAATAGATTTGAATTTGAATAGATGTTTTACAGTGAAGGACTAACTTTTTTGAGCATCACTAGTGATTGAAACTATGTATGCTAAGAATTTTTCGATCTTACTTCTTAATTGTGTGCAGAGTTGAAATGTTTGAAAACTTATCTGTCTGTGTCTATTTTAAATAACTTTACAAATTATTTTAACGTTAATTTACAAATTAGATTTTTAAAACAATTTTTAATATATTTTTAAATAACTTTTTCCTTCTTCTTCGAATTCTTCACACTCTCGTTCCAAAACACGTAAACAAACAAACAAACAAACAAATCAACACAAAATGCCAAACAAAATATTTTGTTTAGAAAATAAAGAAGAAACAAGTAAGAATAATTTTTTGGCTGTGCCGAATCTTCAATACCCACCACTACAAATGCGTGTGAAGTTAATACGTTATGTTTCGTACATACACAGTCACACCTGTATTCACAGGAACACATACAATATGTAAACGTTTTTCACAAATGTACTTAATTTTTTACTATAACTTTTGTTCTACTTAACCAATATCGACAGGTGGTCTCAGGACTTAGGAAAGACGAATTGCAAATATTCTTGAACAACAGACAGGCTGACAGACAGACGTCTATGGATAAATCGATTTTGGTTTGATGCAAAAAATATATATAAACTATTGGGTTTGAGATGATTTTTCCTTAACGTTACACAAAGAATGACAAAATTAATATACCCTCTGTATTACTTGTGGTGGTGGAGGGTATAAAAAAATAATCAATTTACTTTTTAAAGAAAAAGTTTTAACATTTTGTGTCCCTATAATTTGCACCATTCGTTCGTTAAATATTTCTTCTTCTTTTTTGCAATATTTACTTGTTTAATTTTGACACCCGCAGACCCCTTGTTAACTTATTTTATTCTACAAAGAGTAAGAGAGAGTGAGAGAGTTTAATAAAGGATTTGGGGAGTAAGAAAAATAAACATAAATGAATATTATACGTGTGCAATTGTCTAAGTGTTAGTTTGTATGTGTGTGATTGTTATGGGTGTGTGATTTAAAAACTTTAGAAATATGAATTGGGAAAGAGGGGACAAGGACGTTAAGCGAGAAGAAACAGAAGACGATAAGTCAATATTGCTTTTATGGAAAAAATATTTCCGTAGTTCAGTTCTGTTCAAATTCTGTTCGATTCTGTTTAGTTGAGTTCAGTTCAGTTTATGTTGTTGTTGTTGTTGTTGTTGATATTGAATTTTCTATGGAATTTGTTTAATACTTGTACGAGTTTTGTACATAAATATTTGGAAGTTGGTAGAAGTTTTGCTGCCAAAGTTGCTGCTATTGATGCTCCTGGTGTTGTTTTTTTTTTTCATTTTTGTTTCTGTTGATTATTTGGGATTTTGTTAGTGGATTCATTTTACTCAGGATATTTATTCGAATACAACGAATTCTAAATACACTTTAACAGAAAGAAATACAGAACGTAAAAAATTCAATGTAAAATAAAAGTCTGAATTTTAGGGCAAATTTTGAATTTTTATTAAAATTCGAATGTTATTGAAAATGAAAATGATTGAAAACGAGAATTTCTAGAGAAAATGTGAAATGTGATATATACGATTTTTAGTAAAAAATTTATTTTGTGTGGAAAGTGTACTATTAGTGAAAGTGTGAATTCATAGTGAAAATGTGAATTCATGGTGAAAATGTGAATTTTAAGCGAAAATGTGAATTTTAAATGAAAATGTTAATTTCTAGTGAAAATGTGAAGATTTAGTGAAAATTTGAATTTTTAGAGAAAATGTGAATTTTAAGCGAAAATGTGAATTTTAAATGAAAATGTTAATTTCTAGTGAAAATGTGAAGATTTAGTGAAAATTTGAATTTTTAGTAAAAATGTGAATTTTAAGCGAAAATATGAATTCATAGTGAGAATGTGAATTTTAAGCGAAAATGTGAATTTTAAATGAATATGGTAATTTCTAGTGAAAATGTGAAGATTTAGTGAAAATTTAAATTTTTAGTGAAAATGTGAATTTTTAGTGAAAATGTGAATTTCTAGTGAAAATTTGAATTTTTAGTGAATATATGATTTTTTTAGTGAAATGTGAATTTTTAGCGAAAAGTTGAATTATTAGTGAAAATGTGAATTTTTAATTATTGTTTAGTGAAAATGTAAATTTTTAGTGAAAATTTTAATTTTTAATGTATATGTGAATTATTAGTGAAAACGAGAATTTTTAGTGAAAACGTGGATTATTAGTGAAAACGAGAATTTTTAGTGAAAATCTAAATTTTTAGTGAAAAAGTGAACTTTTAGTGAAAATGTGAATTTTAAGTGAATTTTTCTAGTTACTTTGGGTTTATTAAAAAATGTTTCAGAAAATGTTCTTCAAATTCAAATCTGGGGGTATCAAAATTTTCCATATTTTAGCCTATAACTTTGATAATTTTTGCACGATGATGAATGAAACACAAGTGACTTTAATTTATAGTTATTTTTTTTTTTGGCCCAGTTATTTCTTAAAAACGATCATGTGCAATCTCGGTAAAAATATTCAAAATTTCCGAAGATACAGCATTTTGGGACCACTGTGTTATGTGGGCAAATTTCATTGAATTCCAACAATTATTCTAGACGTGGAATGTTTCCAACACATAGATGGACAGGCTGACGGATATTGTTAGATTTTGCTTTTGATGCAAGAATATATATACATTTTATGGGCTCATAGTTGAATTCTTCTTGGCGTCACATATGAAATGACAAAGTTAATACAGCATCATATTGTAGGGTATAGAATTTTGTATATATATACATATATAAATTTTAATATATGTTTGTTTATATCCAGTAGATACGTTTTGCAAAGCAGAAAAAAAAATCTTTAAATAAAAGTAAATATTTAATGAAAATCTCGCTTATTTATTGAATGAGAAAACTTGCTGCGCCCCAAATTCATATCCATACAATATAAATTGTTTATTGATAACTGGGTTGAATATTGTTAAAAAATATATATATTCTTTTTATCTTTATTTTTATTTATTTTTATTTTTTCTTTCTCATACTCTTTATTCGATTTGTTTTGTTTTTGCACAAAAGAAGACCCAAAATCTAAACAAAAGATTTATATGCTTAATTTAAATATTAATCGTTATTTTATATTGTAGAGTAGACTAAAGTTGAATAGTCAGTCGATAACTATATAAATATCTTTTCATGATTTAAAGTCTTTTGTTTTTCTTCTTATTCTTCTTTTTGATTTAAAATAGAAAAAAATTTTAATTTTCTAAAAAAAACACACAAATTTCATAAAAAAAGGAATTTTTCATTTAAAACTCAGTGAATGGAAGAGAAGAAAAGGCAAAGTGGTGGTTTGTGGATGTATGCCATGATGGGTTGGTTATAGGTTGGCTTCTGGTATTTTTGGTATTTTTTATTATTAGAAAATCTCATTAGTTTTTTCTCTTTTTTAGCTAAATTTAAAAATACTTTATGATATTGAAACTTTAGGTTGATGAATTGTTTCCGTTTCCATGTTCCAGGAAAAATATTCATATTTTGAAACTTAATCCCTTAATTAAAATTAAGAATGAATACAAATTAAACTTCTTAAATTAATAAAATGTGAGATTTAGAAAATATGCTTCAATTTTTACCACAATTTACAAAATATCTAAAAATAAATTACTTTAATAAGGGGTGAGATCGAATAAAAGAAAGCACAAAATTTACAGTTTTAATTTTCTCTTACCCCCACCATCACAAGTGGTGGAGAGGGTATATTACTTTGTCATATTGTCATCTAGAACCAAATCAAAATCGTTCATTAATGTTTTTATAGATCTTTCTGTTACTTGAAGAGGAAGCCTTTCTCCGTTTTAAATAAGCCACCTTTTTTGTGCTCCTCCAAGTTTTCTTTAACAAGAGCCTAAGATCTAACAACTGGTTTCCGAGTAATTTGAAGGATTTGCCTCTCTTGGTACAAATACCATATTATTGTTCTCGTACCACTCAATGGCTTAATTACCATACTGACAGGATGCCATGTCAGACCAAAAATAAGTGAACACATTATGAAGTCTTATGTATGGATGTAGCTTGTTTGGTCAACATTCCTGCATGTAAATTTCAGAATTAATAGAACCCGTTTTCGCAAGTGATTAACTTTTTTTGCGGAACTGCAAATTGCTTGTCATAGCAAGAACTTTTTTAGAAATTTTTACTACTTTTGAGTCCTAAACTTTCGAGCATCAACAACATAATAGTTTTGAGCAGGAGGTTTCGAACTGCTTAAACATTAATTTAGTCATCTATTATGGAGCACATATTTTTTAAATAAACTAAACTTCAATTGGATTGTTTTCGGACTCTACATTTTTAAGCCTTGTATTCCTTTTAACCTGCATTAGTTTTAACTTTTCGTACCATAAAGTCCGAGCACTGAGCCAAATGTGCTTCTTTTCTACCGTGTGTGTTGCAAGCTTCTTTGAAAATGCTTTCTATTTCGTTGGCTTTAGAAACATCATGTGGAACATAGTTTCCACCTGAACCATGTTCTCGGACAAGTTCTCCCTGTACTGTTTAATAACATAAGAAATAGTTTGATGGCAGACCACTGAATGCTTGGGCAACTTTTTGAGGGACCAGGTGGATTTTATTAAAAATATTTAATAATTTTATTACGCACCTTTTTTTCTGGTCACTTTACAGTTATTTGTTTCACGATAAACATAATTTGCAAAGGTAACTTGGAAATCTTTGGTTTAAAATTTTAATGAAAAACGTTTGTTAAAAATATTTGGACCTCAACTCTTATATAATTATCCTGTATTATCTCCCTTTTTTCCTTTAATATTTAAAAAAACATTGAAATCAAGCCTTAAACTCCATTTCCCCCTCAGTTCCTCTATTGTGCCTTAAATTTCATATAATAAACAATTCCATTGAATTATGTTTAATATTTATAATTTAATTACACATATTAACATTGAATATTGAGAAAATAATATTATTAATGAAAATAAAATGGATCACTAGACTATATTATTGTTGTAGTAATTGCATAAATAAATAACTTAATATGTTTTCAAGTGTGTAAAGAACATTTTTATTAACAATATTTTAATAACGAAAATAAAAATAAATGAAACGAAAGGGAGAGAGAGAGAATAATAAATAATAAAAGAGAATATAGTCAATGAAATATGACATAAAGCGACAAATTAACCACATGTCAATCAATTGTTATCAATAACAAACATAAAAATAGCTGAATATACATTAGTATGTGTGGCTATGTTTCGTTTAAATGTATATGTAAGTGTTATACAATACATATACGAGGAAGTTGTTGAAAAGTTCACAATAATCTGGCTCCTTTATTAGTGTCAATAAAATTACTAGTAAAATTAAAAATTTTAGTTCGTTTTAGGCGAAAAAAACGTTTTTGGGAAAAAATTCTATAACTTTCAAACTGTTAAAGAAATTTTGTGAAAATTTTACATGGTTAGAGACGATATGACTCTAAAATGATATGAAAGAGTACATATTCCCATCTCATTGGGAGTCGTAGTCGGTTGTTTTATGAAAATTCACCAAAAACATTTAGTAATGAAACCCTCATAATATAGTGTTTATATATTTAGGTTATCTTTAACAGATTCTGATATATTCAAGTCGGAAAAAGTATTTAACATATTTAAATCTTTTTTTGTTAGGAATGTATGGAAAATAGCTAAATTTGAGGATAAATTACTTATAAAGGAAAAGTTAGTGGAAGAAGATGTTATATCGTAAATCAATTTTACTAGGAAAATAAATACGTATAAGTAAAATACAAATATCAGTTTATTAGGTAAACGAAATAGTCGGTTAAGACCGACTTTATAACATTCTTAATTCATTCGGTCTTTTCTGACTTTTAAGAAGCTTTCAATTTATAAATTTTTGGTGTATTTTTCTGAAGCCTGGAATAAATCATTCATTTACATGTTAAAATTTGGGAAAATTTAGTATTCAGCCTCAATAAAAATAGGGCAATTGTTCCTAGGAAACTATATACTTGATCATGTTATAGGTTTACCAGTGACTATACACATGATCCATTAAAATATCTCTAACTTAAAAATGTATCAAGGTCAATATAATTAGTGACTTTAAAATACGGGTAAAATCTTATCTATAACACTCATATATTCTAAATCAATACATTAATATGGACATCAAAATCTATATAAATTATGTCCTCCTGTAGGTTTATCAGACTATACGTCTGCCTGCGTTTTTTTGGCATCCAATATGACATCCATTTAATCATGAAAAGATCTATTTTGCGCTTATATATGAAATTTGGTTCACATGTATAATTTTAAAGGACGATGATTTGGGACAATAATATTTTCCGACAGGAACAGTGGAAGCAATATCCAACTGTGAATAACATTTATACGGTAGTAGAATTTATGGAAACATTGGTATACAAGACCAAGTATGTGGGTAGATAATAATAGTTTTGCAGAGAATGCTGCCTGTTATATGACTGGGAATTTGTCAGCTAATAAAATTCCTTACTTACTAAACACCATTTATGTTGCCGCTACCGAGTAAATTTTTTCTATAAACTTGAAACCTCCTTAATATAACAATAAATTTAAAAACATTAACTTGTGGTAACGTTTTCATATTTTCCACAAATGTTACTAAACGTTTTTATTCTTCTTTCATGTCTTTCATGACAAAAACAGAAAAAGCTAAATATTTTTCATAAATGAAACTTCTGTCATTTTGGGAAATTTCAAAAAACAATTGACACTATTTAATAATTTTAAATATTGTACAATCAGCTCATTTCAACATTTCTAAACAAATATGAATGAACGAATGAATAGATGAATTGATGAATGTTTTTGTCATTGATTTGTTTCTAAAAAAAAATAAAACAAAAAATGAAAAGAGAGGGAAGAAAAGAAGGAGGGGAAGAAAAAATATCAATAGATTGTCAATATAATCAAATAGAAATTTAAATAAATTTGTTTTTTTTTTCCTCCATTTGATGACACCAAATATGAAGTGACAACATCTCATTATCACTTATTCATATACTAACAAACGCACTCATACATCTCACATATAGACAGATAGACTGATATACGACACCTTGTGTAAATAACAGTTATCTAGTGATGTCATATTAAAAAAACAAAAAATACAACAACAAATAGTAAAATTATAAAAATAACATTTCAATCTCAAATGATTTGTTTTTATACCCTCCACCATTACAGGTGTTGCAAAAGGTATATTAACTTTTCATTCCGTGTGTAACGCTAAGAAGGAATCATTCTTGCATATAAACAAAATCTGAGTCGATTATGCTATGTTTGTCTGTCCATCTGTCTGTTGAAACACTCACAAACTCAATAATTGACAGAGTTCCATGAATTTTCACCTGAATATCTGAGGCCTATAAATTCAAGTGAAAATCTTTCGTAAAGTTACCAATTAAAAATCAACAAATTTAAATCATTTTTCCATAATATTAAATAATGTGTACATCATTACAACTATAAAAAATTATCAAAATCGGTTCAAGAGCAAAAAGTTATAACCAAAAATATAACGAATTTTATGAATCATTTAATGTATAAAATATGTAAAAGAAAAACTGTGTCTGTGTGAGTGTGTATCTACGAAATATATTGTATTCACTTACATGATTCTGTGTTGGAGGGTATTAAAGATTCGGCATAGCCAAATATTGCATTCTTACTTGTTTTTTCTCTCCGTTTTTATTTTGTATTTATATATAAAATGTGTAACTTTATATTTACTTTGACATATGTATATACACACCCACATACATGCATACATATATAAATTTATAGAATTTATTACCAAACACTAACAAATTACAGGGTTAAAACTTAAAAGACACACACATTCTCAAAAGAAACTTTAACTTTATTAAACCTTAGAAATCAAACATTTAACTAAAAAAATGAGATAAATAAATAAACAAATAAAGCAAAGATTAGTTAAAGATATGAGAAAAAGTCAATAAAACTAAAATCAAAACAAATAAATCTAAAACTAAACTAATTTACACCAAAAAAAAATAATAATAATAATTTAAATAATTGTCAATTAAAGTTGTCAAACGCAAATAGAATTGTCGGAAATAGTTTAGAATTTTTGTCCACATGCAGCAAAAGACCCTGTAAATAAGATATGGGCAAAAATATATATTAAAAAAAGCTGTAGAAGTCCAAATATTTGAATATTTAGTTATAAAATCTGAGATAATCTGGAACACACATATTTTGCTCTGTCATTTTGTTTTTCGCAAAATGGATTAACTTATGTGTGTAACGAAACAAAACTTTATGATCGAGTAAACGGATGATCTCTTATGGAAAAAAATTGAAAAATGTTTTAAATAAAAAATTAAATTTTTCACTAAAAATTAAATTTTCAACTAAAAATTCAATTTTTCACTGAAAATTCAATTTTTCACTAAAAACTCAATTTTTCACTGAAAATTCAATTTTTCACTGAAAATTCAATTTTTCACTGAAAATTCAATTTTTCACTGAAAATTCAATTTTTCACTGAAAAATTTCAATTTTTCACTGAAAATTCAATTTTTCACTGAAAATTCAATTTTTCACTAAAAATTCAATTTTTACTGAAAATTCAATTTTTCACTAAAATTCAATTTTTCACTGAAAATTCAATTTTTCACTGAAAATTCTATTTTTCACTGAAAATTCAATTTTTCACTAAAAATTCAATTTTTCACTGAAAATTGCAATTTTTCACTGAAAATTCAATTTTTCACTTAAATTTCAATTTTTCACTAAAAACTCAATTTTCAACTAAAATTCAATTTTTCACTAAAAACTCAATTTTTCACTGAAAATTCAACTTTTCACTGAAAATTCAGTTTTTCACTGAAAATTCAACTTTTCACTGAAAATTCAGTTTTTCACTGAAAATTCAGTTTTTCACTGAAAATTTAATTTTTCACTGAAAATTCATTTTTCACTGAAATTTAATTTTTCACTGAAAATTAATTTTTCACTGAAAATTCAATTTTTCACTGAAAATTTAATTTTTCACTGAAAATTCAATTTTTCACTGAAAATTTAATTTTTCACTGAAAATTCAATTTTTCACTGAAAATTTAATTTTTCACTGAAAATTCAATTTTTCACTGAAAATTTAATTTTTCACTGAAAATTCAATTTTTTACTGAAAATTCAATTTTTCACTGAAAATTCAATTTTCACTGAAAATTCAATTTTTCACTGAAAATTAAATTTTTCACTGAAAATTCAATTTTTCACTGAAAATTAAATTTTTCACTGAAAATTCAATTTTTCACTAAAAACTCAATTTTCAACTAAAAATTCAATTTTTCACTAAAACTCAATTTTCAACTAAAAATTCAATTTTTCACTGAAAATTTATTTTTTCACTAAAAATTCAATTTTCACTGAAAATTTAATTTTTCACTAAAAATTCAATTTTTCACTGAAAATTCAATTTTTCACTAAAAATTCAATTTTCACTAAAAATTCAATTTTTCACTAAAAATTCAATTTTTCACTAAAAATTCAATTTTTCACTAAAAATTCAATTTTTCACTAAAAATTCAATTTTTCACTAAAAATTCAATTTTTCACTAAAAATTCAATTTTTCACTAAAAATTCAATTTTTCACTAAAAATTCAATTTTCACTAAAAATTCAATTTTTCACTAAAAATTCAATTTTTCACTAAAAATTCAATTTTTCACTAAAAATTCAATTTTTCACTAAAAATTCAATTTTTCACTAAAAATTCAATTTTTCACTAAAAATTCAATTTTTCACTAAAAATTCAATTTTTCACTAAAAATTCAATTTTTCACTAAAAATTCAATTTTTCACTAAAAATTCAATTTTTCACTAAAAATTCAATTTTTCACTAAAAATTCAATTTTTCACTAAAAATTCAATTTTTCACTAAAAATTCAATTTTTCACTAAAAATTCAATTTTTCACTAAAAATTCAATTTTTCACTAAAAATTCAATTTTTCACTAAAAATTCAATTTTTCACTAAAAATTCAATTTTTCACTAAAAATTCAATTTTTCACTAAAAATTCAATTTTTCACTAAAAATTCAATTTTTCACTAAAAATTCAATTTTTCACTAAAAATTCAATTTTTCACTAAAAATTCAATTTTTCACTAAAATTCAATTTTTCACTAAAAATTCAATTTTTCACTAAAAATTCAATTTTTCACTAAAAATTCAATTTTTCACTAAAAATTCAATTTTTCACTAAAAATTCAATTTTTCACTAAAAATTCAATTTTTCACTAAAAATTCAATTTTTCACTAAAAATTCAATTTTTCACTAAAAATTCAATTTTTCACTAAAAATTCAATTTTTCACTAAAAAATTCAATTTTTCACAAAAAATTCAATTTTTCACAAAAAATTCAATTTTTCACAAAAATTCAATTTTTCACAAAAAATTCAATTTTTCACAAAAAATTCAATTTTTCACAAAAAATTCAATTTTTCACTAAAAATTCAATTTTTCACTAAAATTCAATTTTTCACTAAAATTCAATTTTCACTAAAAATTCAATTTTTCATTAAAAAAATTAATTGTTCACTAAAAAATCAATTTTTCACTGAAAATTTAAATTTTTCACTAAAAATTCAATTTTTCACTAAAAATTCAATTTTTCACTAAAAATTCAATTTTTCACTAAAAATTCAATTTTTCACTAAAAATTCAATTTTTCACTAAAAATTCAATTTTTCACTAAAAATTCAATTTTTCACTAAAAATTCAATTTTTCACTAAAAATTCAATTTTTCATTAAAAAAATTAATTGTTCACTAAAAAATCAATTTTTCACTGAAAATTTAAATTTTTCACTAAAAAATCAATTTTTCACTGAAAATTTAAATTTTTCACTAAAAATTCAATTTTTCACTGAAAATTCAATTTTTTACTATAAAATTAAATTTTTTACTAAAAATTAAATTTTTTACTAAAAATTAAATTTTTCACTGAAAATTAAATTTTTCACAAAAAATTAAAATTTTCACAAAAAATTAAATTTTTCACAAAAAATTAAATTTTTCACTAAAAATTCAAATTTTCACTAAAAATTCAATTTTTCACTACAAGTTCAATTTTTCACTAAAAATTCAATTTTTCACTGAAAATTCAATTTTTCACTAAAAATTCAATTTTTCACTAAAAATTCAATTTTTCACTAAAAATTCAATTATTCACTGAAAATTCAATTTTTCACAAAAAATTCATTATATCATTTAAAAATTGAATTTTTCGCAATAAATAAATTAATTTCATTAAAAAATTAACATTTCAATATAAACTCAAATTTTTATTAAAAATGCAATTTTCTACTAAAAAATTTTACACTTAAAATGCAATTTTTACAAAACTTAAATTTTAATCGAAAAATCTAAAATATCTATTAATATACGTAAATTTTCACTAAAAAATGCAAATTTTCACTAAAAAATGCAAGTTATCACAAAAAAAAAATAAATACTTTACAAATTAAAAATAATAATTTTTATTTGTAAAGTATTTAAAAATAATAATTTTTTTATGAAAAATTTCATTACTTTCGTAAAAAGCTCACTATGAAAAACATTTTAAATTATATTAAAACCTGATAGTTAAAATAAAAATAAAAATAATTAAATAAAAATATGTCACACGAGGGTCAGACTAGACCTTATAATACCGTTATAATATAGAAAGTGACATTTTTTCGAAATGGCACTTAAAATAATGCAAATTGTTTATCCCATATAAAATCTGAAAAATCAGAAAAAGATTACAATGTGTTAGTGTTGAGTCAAAGTGCGTTAGTAATTGTAAGTTTCAATGTATATGTGTGTATGTATATACGGAGAACATAATATTTTTGTATTTATTACGTTATAAAAATATAAATCCAACACAAATGTATGTATTACTGCATGTAAGTAAGTGTGTTTCCTACTATTTTTTGTCGCAGATATATATCTGATATATTGCTTCAATTTTATATATGTGTATATATACAGACATACAGTTATATATATATTTTTTTTGTTTTATTGGTAATTCCAGTAGCTGTCGTTTCAATTCTGTACTATAATGTCACTTGTGTGTAATGCAAATAAATTGCTAGCGGAAAAGCAAAATTTTAATGAAACTGTCAACGCTATATGTCTCCTATCCGCAATCGATTCGAATCGAATTGAACTGAACTGAACTGAATTCAACTCAACTCAATTCAACTGAACTGATGATATTTTTTATATATATAGTTTTTTTCTACTCTTCCAACATATAAATCTCAACATCCACAACTCCTCTTCAGAGTCTCTACTTACATACATTCGTATAATTTTATATATGTGTGTGTATATGTATGGATGTTGGTATGTTATTGCGTTTGTATCACTGCATTATTGTAAAGATATGTGTATTTGTTTAATTTTCCTGCTTGTTTTATATGTTGTCTGTTGTTTTATTTATACATTGATTTCCAACATACAACCAATAACCCCACCATCATTCCAATTCACATATATACACAAACATTCGAATACAGATATAAAAATAAATGATGCTTATTGCATTGCAGCACCATGTTACCTGTAGTTTTAGGGTGTCCTTGATTTAATGACGAAATAAAGTAAGTTTTTTTTTTCAACCACAGTCAGATTATTTTTATTAAGTTTCAGACAGATGGACATACATAGCTAAACTACTTTATATACTCTTACTAGGTCCTATCCGTCCTATATATTTTTCACTACAGTAATTATTTAAGAAAGTGCTTCTTTCGATCCAAACCATTCTAGATTTTGTCCAGTAAAACTTGAGAAAGTAATAGGTATGGATTCACGCTTAAATAGTTCTTTAGACAGTGAACCAACACTTAGACAGTCCGTTTATTGTCTGGCAGACAATTACCTTCGAAGTTGCACTAGAAACTTAAGTCTGGTATGGAAACCACAAGCTCTTGATATGCAAGATTTACTCGGTCTCTTCATATTGAAGAGAAGATTTTATTTACAGACAATATGAAATCCGAAATACAATTTATATTCAAAAATAAGTATACCAGGCATTGGATTGCTTATTGTAATAACACGGTATTAAGAACGTCATGGGCTTGGACCGACATGGCGGGTACCCATGTTAATATTGACTACATCTGTCTCTTCGTTTAATCAATTTACAATACACATTGAAGTCAATTGTGATCACTTATAGCATTTCTACGATACAGCTTGTGGTGATCAAGTGACTTAACAAGACAACAGACAAAGTCTTTAATGCCTCCTAACTGTATACTTGGTGGGGATAAAAAGAAAGAGTATCTGTTTATATCCTTAAGGAATTTTATAGTCTTTTCGGTTTATATTAACACCAAAGAAGTTGTAGGGATATTAATTTTATGGATCACCCTATTAATATAACACACTCACATTAATGATTATGCGTATCGATGTGTATGTTTGCAGCAATATGTATTTGTCTGTGAGTCGTTTCAATGTAATAAAACTTGACAAATTATTTTGCGGTGTAATATTGTACGAACATTACATTTAAACATTACAAACAAACATTCAGACAGACAAACACACATACATTTATAAACATATATAAAATAAAAAAAATAATAATAAAATCTACAATTTTACGTAAAAACGTATTTAAAGAGTTGATGAAAAATTAAAATTCTTTTAAGGGCAAAATTATAATAACAACAAAAACATCTTTAAAACAACAACAACTATAACTAAATTTTATTCATACTAAAACAAAAACAAAATATGAAAAAGTAGAAATAAAATAACTTTTTCTTCCAAAAAAATATTATGAAAGAAATCCAATTTCGTATATGGAAACCACTAATTTCTCTTACAGTCAAAGTTAAAATGGCTTCCTATTTTCAGTTTTTTACTCCTTCCACTTTATTTTCGATATTTCTACAGGAGTAACTAGTACAAAATAGCAACATATACGTAGAAAATGTTAGTCGAGGGAGTCATAGGAAAAGAGTTTCTTGGGGATGTCTTAAATTCATCTTAACTAAGCAATGACAATTAAGGAAATGCGAAACTATTTGCAATTATGGTTTCTAAATTGCAGCATCATTACATCCCAAGTTGGTATAAAGATAACAACATATTCTTATAAACACATACAAACACACTCACTCGTATGCATTCATATATATATATTCACATATACACTTATATACGCATAAGAGTAAAATACATTTTAGAAGGTCTAATATAAAACACCCACACACAAATACATTTATATAAACTTAGTTACATTTAGAAGAGTTTACAATGGGGTGGAATCAAATAATATTTGGAGAAATAATTGTAGTGAAAGTGTAGAAGACATTGAACTACAATTCGGATAAATTTCATTGAAGTTAAAGTGCCAACAAAAGGTAGACAGACGAGTCGACTTAGATTTATATGCAAGAATATATATGTATATATACAGTATGGGGAGTTAGATGAATAACGAAGATAATATACCTCGGTGATTGTTTGTACCCTCCGCCACCACAAGTGGTAAAGGGAGTTTATCAACTTTGTCATCATATGTTAAACACATAGTAAACTGATAGAAAAATATTTATTTTAACATACTTGTTTTTTTCGATGCAATAGGAATTGAGCCGAAATACAACATGATAATAATAAATCTTATATTCGTATAATGCAGATCACAAGATCGGTTATACAATATATTAACGAGATTTGTCGAATATGATCACAAATATTTAAATTATTTTAGCATCGTTATGTACCAGTTTAATAACTTGATGATTATGAAAAACTAAAGTTCCTCCCGAAATGAAAATTTTCGACAAATAAATCGCATGACTTTCTTAAATAATGTACTAAATTTTTAGAGGATCGATACATTTTTTCTCGCAGGTCCCACACAACTCTGTTCAAATATCACGGGCTTAAATCTAACAAATGCTTTAGTATTGTAAAAATATCCGGTCAAATTGATATAAATATATGGCTAAATCGATGTACAAAATTTTCAGGTAGCTCCCATATAATCTGGCCCAGGAAAATAATTATATACTGCAGCTTCCATACAGATCACTCAAACAAATTTAGTGTTGCTAATGTTTACTAATGTTAAGTATATGTGTAACCAGCAAAGACTGAACCAGATTTTGTACGAATAAGTCCATAATATGCTATAGCTCTTTCCTTAGTTCCAAATCAGCTCAAGTTATGGTGTAGGTTATTACATAGCTCGGCTGTGGCAACTTTTAAAAGCTTGGAAACAATTAGAAAAGTGTTTCTTAAGAATCTTATGGATTTATCAGATATCGGTCTATAACTTTTTTACTATTGTAGCGATATTATTGGATTTATATAGAAACACAAAACACAATAACAAGCTAACTAGTATAAGTTCGTAGAATGGCGACAATTAGTTTAGGATTGAGATTATTTCCAATAGAAAGACAGACACACGAATAAAACGTTTATGATAAAATCTAATCAGATTTTGATTTCATACAAAAATCGATATATACTTTATGGGATCTTACATATGAAACGACAAACTTTATATACCATTTTTTCTCTTGTGGAAGTAAAGAAAAAAGTTGATTTTTATTTTTGCGTGTGAATCAAAATTTTTAGAGTTCCAAAACTTTTTTGATTCTGCTCCATTATGAAATATAAATATTATTATTACAGGAGCATGGAGGAAATAAATGCGTAGCAGTGGTAAATTTCTTTTTCTTCTTTTCAACATATTTATACCAAAAAATAATAAGAAGAAGAAGAAAAAAAAACATGAAAATTTTTCCAAACTTGACTGCCAGTGTAACCAATTAGTTTACTTATTTATGGCTGTTGAACATCTACACAAATACGAATACACTTTAATAGATATTTTTGTATGTATTTATGTTTATGCATAATACCTACACATGTAAATAACATTTTAGTTTTACACTCTAAGAAATACTTTTGTGTAAATATTAAGTTCCTGGAAAACTCCTTTCTACACAATTTTTTGAAACATAATAAAACATTCCAATTCCCAAAAGTTACGGGGAAATTTATATTCTCCAGTCAAGATTCTTAGAAAATTTATTAAAAAAACTATTAATTTTTTTTGTGGAAAATGTAAAAATTTTTCCAATTGGGACTTTCATTTAGTGCCAAATGAAAAAGTCATGCGAATTAAAAAGTCAATGTTAACTTTAGACAAAATTGTTTTATAATTTATTGAAAATTTTGTGTTGTGTAATAAATGCAGCGGAAATAATTTGTAATTATTTATTTAACAAATCAATATTGAAATTAATTTTCCTAAAAAATCTGTAAACAAATCGTTAAATGAAAATTAATTTTTGTATCTAAACAATAAAATAGAAAAATATAAATAAATTAAGAAAAATAAAAAATAAATTATAAATAATAAATTAATAGTTTATATGAAATTTAATACAGTTCAGATTAAATAAATGTTGCCACGTTTTTGGAAGAACTCCAAAAAATTTGTTTTTTCAAAGTTCCAACTTCACATTAATATTGTTCTTGTAATGGTCTCGTATATTAATGTCATTATTGTGTCAATATTTTTATAATTTTATAGGGCATATAGAAAAGGACCAACATTAAGTCATCTTATTCAAAATTTCTATAAAAACAACAAGAAAAATGAAGTAAAAAATTATGTACACAATTTCTTTTCTTTCTTTTCATAAAAAACTTTTTGGCAAGTTGATCAAATTTGGGAGGTCACTGACAATGCTTTTGACCAGTTTAAATTGAAATCAACTCGAAAATACCTCAGACCCCATGATATATATATTTTTGCATCAAATCAGTCGATATAGCTTTATTCATTTGCTTGTTATTGGTGCGCTAACATTCACAACAGAGCTTAATGATTTTCATTAAGCCTGAGTATTCGCTTAGTCCTGAGATGTTTCTTATTTAAACCCGGTCGGTTCAATATATTAATAGATATAAACCGATAAATTCAAGTGAATAACTTTTTTTTAATTATAAATCAAAATATTAGAAAAAATTTCATCACCATTTCAAAAACAAGTGATAAATTAAAGCCGGTCAGGTCCGACTAATCAATACCCTACACCACTATGTTGATTATAAATGGTAGCTACTAAAACTTAGTGCATGATCCTCGTACTCATTTTTATGTTGCTAATATTTGTGTGGGATTTGTGGGTTTTTCTTGAAAGTTGGTTTGAAACAAATCGATTCGGTTGATATATTCTCAATATACTCAATATTGTGGGTAATAACTTTGTATTAAAAAAATTGAATAAATTTTATTATGTTAAGTAGAGCAAATCTTATGATAATATTTTTTACTCTCATTTCTTATTTTATTTATGTATTAGTGAATTAATTAGTTAATTCCGAGGGTAGTGTCTTACAAATATATCACATGGGTTTAGTAAATGAGCTCATGACTCCGGGTAACATTATGGGTTTATTTGTAGTAAAGTATTACTGCAGCGACTGTGTGATGTCTTCAATTACCCATTTTACACCTAAAAGGTAAACATTTTGATCATGAGAACTGATTTTATAGATCACCATGCGAGTGCGCGGTAGCTTCAAGCATTTATTCTCGGATTTCACCCAGTGAGGGATAGTAAAAAATAAATGTGAAAAACTGTCCCTTGCTTTGTCCCATCAAAACAAATTCAACAAAATTCATTACAGAAAACTCTCATTCTCCTATTTTGAGTGCCCATTATGCAGTGTCCGAGTATTACCGAAATCAATATTCTGACCTTCTCTTATGTTAAACCAAGAAGCTAGTTGGTACTGTAAACGTCATATGTTGACCAGGTTAAACGACCAGATGCCATTGCGCCTACGTTGGAATTTTTCAGTTAGTTGAACTGAAAGTTCAGAACTGATTTTGTAGTGAAGTTAATAAATATTACTCATACGTCTTCCTTAATAAAATATTTTATATTGTATAATTTATGCAAATAATATTCATTTCTGGGTCCAATCAGTTTTATCGTCAATTAGTCAAACTATGTTTCACTGTATGTAGGGTACATAAAAAGTTTTATTGCAAAAATTGCAATAAAAGTTAAATAGAAATCTTAAAGACCAATATCCGAGGCAAAGGTCGGAGTGGGTGGACTTTCAAATAAATGTTTACAAATATGTTATAATGCTAAATATATCCATCAATATTGAATAAATCACGAAATTATATATAAAACAGAGTTTTTTTTCAAATACCACTATTGTTGTAAATAAGAGTTGTTGTAGTTTTTATATAGTTTGTTTTTTTTATAGTGTATTTGTTTCATTCGAAAATATAAATACAAACATATTTCGGTTTGGTTAAATTATATATAAAATATAAGTGTATGCGAGAGTATACAAATAGTTAAATACATTCAAATCTATATACATAATATATATTTATATAAGTACATATGTTTGGATGTGTGTGTGGTTGTGTATTAAATTATACATTATTTGTCCTTAAAGTTTTACAAAGTAGACTTGCATGTTTTGGTAATTGTTGTTTTGGGCTAAAAGTGTCTAAGTATATGTGTATGTATGAAAATAAAGCTCTCATAAAAATTGCTTTAGTATGAGTATTTTCAAAATCTACAACCACAAGTATGGCAATTATATGATGTGCTTACTTTTATGTAATTATTTTGTATATTTTAATATATATAAGAACATGTACATATATGATTGTATAATTATGTTTTTGCAAATAGCATGAAGTGTTTGTGTGTGTGAGTATTTATGCCCAAGTAAAGCGGTTCACTAAATGGAATCTTTAACAACTTTCTTATCTTTTTCAGTATCATAAAATAAATTGAGATATGCACAAATTCATTATACTCCTTTTTACTAATATTACAACAACTACTACATGCACATACACACACACATATACTTTTGTTTAAATAATATTTTCTCTCTACTGGTTGTGTTTTTAAGTACATGTGTTGGTGTTTAGTAAATCACTTGTGTTTGTATGTGTACTGGGATAAAATTGTATACATTAAAAACCAAATTTACTTTTAGTTAAATATTTTTGTGGATTTTTGCATTAAACACAGAGTTATGGCCAGTTAAACATTGATGAATTTCTTTAAATAGATAAAATTCCAAAATGAGAAAAATAGATAATTTTAACAAAAAATTGTGATCACTGTTTTTGTAAATGAAGAATAAATTAAATTAGCCAAAAAGTATTATTGAAGTAAAATCTTTATTTTTTATGACTTTAAGAAAATTGCCAATTGTTGTTGTCATAAGAATAACAAACCACAAAATAATGTTTTTTTTTTTTGAGAATTACTGTTAACTACATTTTTTCCAATAAAAAAAATTAAATTTATTTCGAAATTAGAAACTTTGAGCTTTTCTAAAGAGCTCCCAACACATCCTGTAGGAAAGCAGCCCAGTTAGCTCAGCGATCGGACTATTTTGCAGCTTTAAAAACGTTCGAGGCTCAAAGAATTGCTGACAGGAAGACTGGTTAAAATTAAGAGTCCGAGAACAGAGCACTGAAATTGAAGTCAAGTGTTATAAACGAAATATTCTTTCAGCATACTGATTAGGGAAACGTATGCTCTTGTAAATTTTTTCATCTTCCTGTTCAAAAATTTTATCGAGGAAATATAGAAAAAGTTTAAGATCCCAAAGCATTCAAAATACCCCCCAAAAAAATTTATTGCAAATTTGCAAGTATTGAGTAAAAACGCTATAAATAGCGAAACTAACATCAACTATTTTTTTCAAAAAAGGATGTTTCCATTCACAATAATACAAAGTTGTACATTTTTTTACCTGAACATGAAAATGTGGTATTTTGGTATAACATTTTTACCAAGATATGTGAGTCCTCTTATATGCAACATCACAACAATTGCAGCGACACCTGAGGTGATATTGAAATTAGAGTTCAACTGTGATGGTCTCCATGGTAAAGCAGCTGACATAACATCAGGCAACATAACGTCGGAATTCAGTCAGAACTATATTGAATAGCAATATTGGGTTAGCTCTTATGGCCTATTGGCGGGGTAAAGACCAAAGTGGTGCGCTGTTTGCGGAACTGGCATGCGTTGGAAGACGATGTTTACCAGTGCTTGTCTAAATAACTGCACAATCTTGCAAACACAAGTTGTAGGGATCAGACCACGTGCCCATAACAGGTTCCCTTTTTTTTGAGCGACTTAATGATTTTATCGTCTTTGAACGCCGTCTCTGGATTTTTCCTACAAAAATACAAATTTTCTCTTAAAATGTTCAATTTTTCCTAAAAAAATATTTTTTCTTTTACTGAATTTCCAATTAAAAATTTAATTTTTCAATTTTTCATTAAAAGCTCAATTATTTACTCAATTTTTCACTAAAAATTATTTTTTTTCAATAAAAAATCAATTTTTTCTGTAAGAATTAATTTTTTTTCTTTAAAAAAAAATTAGATTTTTTTACTAAAAATAAAATTTTTCTCTCAAAAAAAAAAAAGAAAAAAAAATTAAAAAAAAAACAATCTTTCAAAATTAAACTTCACATTAAAAATTAAATTTTACTTAAGAAAATAAAACTTTTTTACAAACAAAATCAATTTAATGTTAAAAATTATTATTTTTTTTCTAAACATTTCATTTTTTCTCTAAAAATTTCAGTTTTATTAAAAATTCCATTTTTTTCAAAAAAATATTATTTTATTTTAAATGTTCTAAAACTTCACTTTTTTCTTAAAATTTAAAATTTTTTCTTCAAAAATTCAGTTTCCCTAAAAAATAATTTTTTTCTTTAATTTAAATTTATTTCAATAAGTTTTTTTTTTAAATTTTAATAATTAATTTTTCACTTTATATTTCAATTTCTTGCAAAAAATTATAAATTATTAAAATGTTTCCTAAAAATTTATGTTTTCATTAAAAATTTAAATTCTAACTAAAAATTTGATTTTTGCTAAAAGTTTTAATTTTCGCTTGGAATTTCCATTTTCACTAAAAATTTTTAAATTTTTTACTTAAAAGTTAAATTTTCACTAGAATTTTTTTACATAAAATCAAATTTTTATTAAATAAAGTGTGAATATAAATGACAGTTTAATGGTCCCTTCAAAAGAAAATCTCATTTCAGTTACAATATAAAATCCCCCAATGTACACACATACATTTGTATATGTTTGATTATTGTCTGCTTCATTATAATTAAATTCCTTGATATCCATCACTTTTGTATGTTTATTTAATTCCCCAAACAACCAGAAAAATAAGAAAACATCTCGGTGAATCTTATTAAACACCTATAAAATTATGGAGCGCAATTCTTAATGGATCCATTCACATATAACAAGCAAAACAAATACAAACAACAACAATGAAAGTAATACATTTGGGTACCAAATGAAATGTTGTTGTACAATTATTTCAAGGGTTTTAATTAGATTTATATAAATTTTTGTTGTTGTTATTTTCACATCATTCGTATCTGCGTATGAATTTATGTTTTCATTATTAAAAACACAAACTCTTACTTGCACTTATTGTGGTTAACGAAGTAAAACAACAACAAAAAAGAAACAAGTAGTAAAAAAGACAACCATTTTTAATTATTTGTGCGTGTAAGTGTGTGTAATTTTTTTATATTCATTTTTTACACTCTGTTTATAGGGATTGATTTACGAGTGTTGCTACTACAGCAGGGTCTGGGTCTATGAATGAGAATGAATGTATTTGAGTGCATAAGTTGTTGGTGTGCATGTGAGTGTTTTGATGTTCGTTTTTTCAATATTAAAATATGTCTATATGTGTGTGTGTGTGTGCATTCATGTTTGTCTTTATGATACCGAAAAAAATCATAAAAAATAAAAATAAAACAAATTTATATTCGGCTTTGCCGAACCATCAATACCCTCCACCACAACTGCGTTTGAAATAAGTTATGTTTCAAACATACACACTAACACATACACTCACTGACGGATGCAATATATATAAGTTTTTCTTAAATATAACACAAGAACACTTAATGCGTCATAAAACTAATTCATTTTTTTCTATAACTATTTTTTTACTGAACCGATTTTGATAATTTAACTTAATGTTATGGCAAATTTCTATTTTAGTTTGTCGAATAATAAATGACAATTTTAAAAAAACATTTTTGTTTGAACTTAGAGAATGCCTCAGATATCGTTCTATATCTATTAATATACTACACTGATTTCGGTATATTTAAGTAGAAAACTTTTCAGATCATTTGTAAAAATCAGACAAAAATTCTCTCTGTTAATTATTGTGGATGTGAGCGTGCAACAGATAGACGGATATAGCTTAATTGACTCGGATTTTGATTCGATTCAAGAATATATATAAATATTACGGGGTCTGAGATGATTCCTTCCTAGCGTTACACACGGAATGAAAAAGCTTATATACCCTCTACACCACTTGTGGTGGTGGAGCATATAATAATTTTTATATATGAATCAGCAAACATTTCCACGCTGCATTTAAAGTTATATAAATACTTGTACGTATGTGTAAGTATTTGTAAAAAACACATACACACACTCACACATGAATAAATAAAAGCAAAAAAATAAAAAAACTGAAATAATAATTAAATTTTGCAATTTTAACTGTAATTAAATGATGCTGGTATTTTAATTTTTATCCCTTTTACTCATACACTCACATTCACACACACACACAAACACTTGAACTCATGCTGTGCTGATTTTTATCTTTTTCGCTTTTTTTCAAATTTGTAAGTAAAAGTGATGAACTCTTACGGAGGTAATGGAGTAAACACATGCAGAGTTTTAATAGACTTAAATATTTTTTATTATTATTTTTTATTTTATTTTATTATATTTTTTTTTTTTTGTTAATTGCGCACTTTTAGGTTATTGTGTTATCGTGGTCAACAATTTTGTGTTAAATAAAAGTGGAATATTTTTACAGGATTTTCGTTAATTTAATGAAGAGTGATAAAATTACTTGTTTTTTTCTATTGTTGAAAGATTAAAGAAATGTATAATTAAATTTAAGGACTTACAACTATTTTGTATACCTTTCACCTAACAAGGTCAGAAGGGTATATACATGTTATTATTATAGAATGTTATTTTTCTGTTGGAAATTTTATACAATTTTCTTCTAAGACCTCCAAAATTATATTAAGAAGAACCGACTTTTTTGGAAATTAATCTGAAGCTTTTGTTTGGCTGGATGATAGGAAAAAGATTGATTAAAAAAGCAATTATTTTCAAGTATAAAAAAGGAGCTGAAGCCATCCGTGCCTCAGTTGAAATTGAACTTATGAAACCGAAGTATAGTTAGGACATGTTGGATGCGTATCAAATAATAGGAAATGCTTTCCAGAATATTTGTTGCTGGACTCCAGCAAAATTAATGCATAAACTTTTTAAGGATCTTTGAGCACTAGTGACTTCATCACAGCCATAGGAATGTGCCATGAGCATTTCAAAGAACTTGAATATTCAATTTAATATTGAATTATTCAAGAGTTAAGCTCAATTCCGGGAAAGAACAATACGCTTTTCGGGAATATGAAAACTAAGTCAATAAACTGTCCGTAAAATTTCAAGACATATGACACTCTATGTTTGAGTGTATCAAAATTTTTTATAATTTCGTTGTTTGATGTATACTTTATTATAGAACATCGATGCGTATAAGTTATATCAGTTTATATCATAAAATCAGTATACGCCCAGTGTAGCAACATAATAAATGAGTAAAAGTGTAATATTACGTTAAGACCGATTGTACATTATGAAACAGAAATGAATAATTATGAGGCGACCCTCGTATAAACTATATTATTTTATTGTACCCATATTTATGTTAGATTTATGCCATTTAATATATGAGTCTTATAGGGAATTATGGACCTTTTATTTCATATTTATCGTTATAATATATGAGCAAAATTTTTCAACTTTTATTTTGAAATTATCAACATAAACGGACATGTAACATCGAATTTCAGTGAATAGTCAAAGAGCGGTATCCTCATTCATTAATTTAAATACTCTTCAAATTATTTTTTCATGAACAACCATCCGTATAGACAGAAATTCTTAGTCGATCATAATCCTTAAAGGTGAATTTAGTACAGTTATCAAATTATAACCTGGTGTCTAGTCAAATATTCTAATTTTTGTTGCTTCGGTTTAAGTTCATAGTACAAAATAATTTCATAATACAAAATGACTTCGCCTAATAAAGAGGGAAAATAAAATGTTAGATTTGGCTGGTTTGATGTTTTAAACTAAAGAAAACGGGTTCTTTATCCGTTAGGGGAATTTTCCATTCTTACTTTTTATGATTAAAAGCCCGCAACTAATTAATTTTGTACATATTTGTTTCCATTGCCCCTCTTGGGATCATATGGCTTCTGCAAATCATTTTTATCGTATACGGTTTCCTGCAATTGTTTTGCGTCTTTCTATGTAAGATTGCGTTATTCAAAATGTTGGAATATCGAACGTCTTCAGATGAAAGATCCTTAAAGATCCCAATCAAGTGTCATTTTGGTTATTTTTATTATTTTTCCGGATATTTTCTGATAGTACGACCAATCTATTTACATTCTCTACATTTTATTTTTATTATACGGGCTCTTCGTTGGTAATATTGCAGAGATCTATGTTGTTGATGTTATTAGGCCAGAATTTTTTTCATATAATTCTGACACACTTTTTGTGAAAACCTGTAGTTTTTTCCTAATGGTGTTCGATAGTAACCGAACATTTGCTTTGATTTTTATATGTCGTAAGGCGGTTAGTGAGTTCAAAAACTATTTTTTCTGTGGGCGTTATATGGGAGCTAGAAAAATTTATGGACAGACTCTTGTAAAATTTCGCACATCGATTTCTCCTAATATTTGTCTGGATGTAATCAGTTCTTTTTACAATACTTACGTATATGTGAGATTTAAGCCCTTCAATATGATATTTGAAAGGGAAGTTGTATGCGGTTTAAATGGACAGCCAGCCAGACAGTCGACCAGATGGACGGACATCATTTAATCGACTCAGAAAGTGTTGCAGAGTCGGGTGGTACACTTAAAAGTGGTAGTAGTAAATTTTTCCTCCCGTTACAATTTTTTGCACAAACGCATATCGCCCCAACCACCTCTGATGGTGTAGGGTATAAAAAATCACAAAGATTCATATTGATTCAAGTTAAATTTCTTTTAATCTTTTAAACCTTTAAACTTTTTATTTAAATCAGTTATTAACATAAAGAATTTATTATAAAATGAAGCAAATATTTCTTTTCGTTAAAAGCATTTCATCATTATTAGTTAACTACTAATTAAATTGTGCTTCTTTTCCCCTGATACCCTTGAGTATTTTAGCCTACAAAAATGCTTTAATAAATTTCAGTGCAATTTCTCTGTTTTTTCGCAATTTCGTTCTTTTTTTTTTGTCAGAAATGTTTGAAGGGAAAAATAAGTTAAAGGTAAATAATATCGTAATGCAAAATTCACTTTAAAGATATTAACGCAGCGTTGTAGCGGAAAATAAAAAAATACTGAACTGTTCATAAACTTGATATTGTAAATCTATAGAAGTGTGCATGTGTGTGTGAGTAGTCATAAGTATGTATTGTATAAAAGTAAGAATGTATTTAAATTTACTCGTTTTTTTGGTTGAAAGGATTGTAAAAATTCGCGGTAACTCAAATTTAATTAAATAATGATGTGAACTGTAATGAAAATAAATATCGATATTTTCACAATACAAGAAGCGTAAAAATAACATGAAACAATTATATGAACAATTTACACAATGTTTATATAGTTAAACTGATAAAGGACAAGTATCAAGTGATATGACATACACATATATATGTGTATATCAATGGAAAGTTATGTAATAAGTTCGCGGAATTAAATAAGTTTAAAGAAAATTTGTGTTAAGATTATAAAATTAAGTTGCAAAACAAAAGAAATGTAATTAAATTTAATATATGTAAGGAGTGAGATCAAAAAGTTCTTAACATAGATATATATTTGCATATTTGCATACCCCCCACCACTACAAGTGGTAAAGAGGGTGTATTTACTTTGTCATTCCGTGTATAACGGTAAGAAGGAAATATTCGGGCCCCATAGTGTATATATATTCTTGCATCAAAAGAAAAATCTGAGTTGATTTAGGCATCTATCTGCCCATGTGCTCTATGGCCTGAGCTCCGGACAGTTTGGGAGATTTGCCTCTCTTGTTACAAATACCATATTATTGTTCTTGTATCATTCAAGGGCCTGTTTACAACATAGAACCCGTTGTAACAAATTATTGACCGCATATTACTTGCCATACCAATAAGTTTTTGAGACATTTTCGCTGCTTTTATGTCCTTAACTTTTCTAAACATTCCCAGGAGCAACAGCAAAAATCTGCCAGAGGCTGCTCTCCTACCGTGTGTTGTTAGCTTACCTGAAAAGTTTTCTATATTGTGGGCCATTTCATATACCTGAACCAGGTTCTCTATATCAACGGACAAGTTCTCCCGGTACTGGCTAACTTTTTATAAAACCAAGTTGGGTTTTGATGAAAATATTTAATAATTTTAATACTTTTTTCTGGTTACCAATTATTATGTTTTACGATAAAAAATTAAATTAAACTTGGTTTAAAAGTTTTATTGATATATGTCTGTTAAGAATTTTTCAATCTCACTCCATGTGAGATTTTCAAGGATCTGCTTAAAAAGACATCATGTCTTTTAATATCGATATCGTATACCCTCTTTATGGTATTCAATTTAATACAGGAGAATGAAATCTTTTTTACAAAACATTTTTCTTTCCCATGAATTTTGAGTGTAATTTGTGTGTTTTTGTTATTATTCATATGAAAATCAGTGTAATTTGTGTTTTATATATGCATGTGAACTCTCAGTCGTGAAGCTATTGTATCACATGAGCATCGTGTTAATTTAAAATCAATTATACTCAATATTGTTTTCCTTGTTAATTTTGTTTTCATTTTAATACTCTTTACCGCTACATGTAGTGAATGTGGTTATATTTAGTTTATCATTTCGTACGTATAACACGACAATAAAGTGTTATTTAAAATTAACACCTGTCTGTCATTAGGTTGGCCTTTCCGACCTTTTGGCTTTTTGAAACATCTTCATGGTCTAATAAACTGAAAAGAAAAAGGTCCACATCTGAAGTAAACTCCGCTTTAAAAATAAGCTAGTAAGTGTGTAGGTCCGACTATATAATTCCCTACACAATGGTGCAACATGAAAAATCTTTGAAAGAGCCTCGTGAAATATGATTCTATGAGTTATGATATCAAAAATCATCAGGTGATTTCGTACAGGTGTTTTTGAAAGGGCTTCTAAAAATAAGTGGTCGATCTTCGTTAAATTTGATGCAGTATTTTCGGGTTATTTAAACCTTTATTAATTGAATGTTATCACAATACTAATTTTTTTTTTGAGATTTATTTTAAGGGAAAGTTTTATAACAATAATAATTTGGATGACTACAATATGTTGATCTTGAGTCTGATAAAGGTTGGTTTGCCAGCGAAAAAAAAAAATTGAAGACAAGAAATTTGTGAGCCTAAGTTGTTAAATGCAAAATGAATATATATAGAGTCACAAATAAAGGTCTGGAATAAATTCAAAGACAGGACAATAGGTTCATAGGTAAAGCCCGGTCATTTAACCAAATCAGCACCGAATATCTGTAACGCCACGGTGATGAATTTTTAGAATTATGATCCGTTGAAATCCGTTGAATTAAGGAAACCCGTAACTCTGCTATCAAATAAAACCCACTTGAATATACGTAGCCTTGGATTGCCATAATCTGCCATCAATGCAACCGCTACTTCAACCTCTTGAAAACTATTTGGAGGGTATTTGAAATTCGTCATAAATGTTTATCATATTCCCTCTAGTATTTTTAAAATTGTTTCGGCATTCAGTTCGCATAATTATGATTTTTTTATTAAATGAATTTCAAAGATTCTTTATAATTGTGTTTGTTTGATTATGTTCAGATTTTTTTAAACAGTTATTTATACGTTCGCACTTAAAAAAAATTAAATTAAAGACTGTTAACGGAATTGTTAAACATGTTGGTTGAAAATAGTAAATAAATAATACAATAATTGGAAAAATATAATACCTGTATAAGACGTATAAGTAATTGATATTCAGGATTCTTAAGATCAAGCCACATTAATTAACAAGTCTTTTTTAGTCAAGTCACAGACTGATTCTATTTCTCCAATAGATTCATGAGAATTTTTATTTACTGTTACTACTTTTAAGTGATTTCGCAGAGCATATGTGAATATTGTTCGTACTTAAAATAGATCATTCCAATTAATCATACTTTCTGTAATTCATGTACCAATTTGTTAAAAAAAATAATTATTCAAAGAAATTAAAAAAATTTAGTTTAATTTTTATTGAAATCCTATTGAAGATAATTAATTTTGGCCAGTTCTTCGAAAAGGCCCTCCTTCTTTTGTCATAAATCCGTCTTCTTTCTTAATTTTTGAAACTTTACAAAACTGAATGTGTTGAAATGAAACTTTTTCCAATTTCCGGCATCGATTGGAACAGATGATAGTTAAAATGAGTAAAGTTCGTGAGTAAGAAATTCCTATTCATCATTTCGAAAATAGTTTCTCATTGCTCTCGCAAGACAACATATTGTCATTGTGTATGAAAATGAGTTGGAGTAAAGTCTTATTTTTTCATATTTTGTTGTTGTTGTCATCTATACGCGATAGTTTTTTTCTTAAAGAAACTATTTCTGACCAGACTTTTCTCTTTGGTAGTTAAAATTATATAAACTGTATCCTCGATCATAGATTTTCAAACCTTGAACATTTAAAGATCATGTGTTCGAGGTCCCCGTTTTACAAATATGTTGAGCAGTTTGAAGATTCGTCGTGTCCTACCTTATATAAGCACTTTTAATTTCATCCCGGCCCTGTAAAGAATTGCGTCTTATGGATATGGTACCTCTATAGCCCTTTGTATATAGTTTTGACCACGATTTCTGTGTTCTACGAATTTTCTTAACGTTTTCTTCTAGTTGTTTTAATGACAAGTGGGACTTTATCTCCTGAATGATGTCAGCATACGTTGCTGTGACAATGAAATCAATTGACCAAACTTTCATTCTCTGTGTCGCTTTATACGATGCTTATATTTATCCATTCTGACGGCTGTACTGTAACTACCTCGTCACTAGCAGAAGTTAAAATAATGTATTTCACTTTGTTCTTCCTACATTTACTACAGTACTATTTTGCGATATTTTTGGTATCGTCTGGGCAGATGGGTCAAAACCATTAAGTGAACTATTTCTTTTAAGGACGATATGAGAGACAAACTCTTAAACTGAAATATATGAACACAATTTTCGTTATCCCCTAAAAGGGAAAACCTTAAACATCTCATATCTCTGAAATTGCCGGCTGATGAAAATTTGGATAGCAATGTGGGATAAACTATAAAAATTTGAGGAGTTCACGGGTAGACATTCCGTTATAAGAAATATTTTTTAAAGGTTTCTAAAATTATTCTTTATTTCCGTGGAAAGGGATATGAAAATCAATCAATCCTTGAAACTTTTAGGAACAAATTTAATTATATTTTAGTCATTTAGAAAAAGTGTACCTTAGAATTCAGCGAATACAGAATTACTATGATACTCCATGTTTGACACGAAATATATGTGATAATTATTCGATTACAATAATATACAAACGGAATATTGAATATCTTGCTTAAATAAAAATGTTTTCTCTTCGATTCTTTCTCTTAAAGTAAATAAGAGAAAAAAATTCAATAAATATTAAATTAATGTAACTTTTCGTGACCTTTAAAATTCCATTTTAAATTTTAAATGATATTAACATTTTCCTGAACATCCTTTTTTACAACACACATACACACATATACAAATATATTTACAAATATGGTACACGCACATATCTATATTAATAATTAAATAACACGCACACACCTTTAAATCGCGCAATTATTTACAGCACTTCACAAAAGATGGAGTTAGAGAGGGGAAGGAGGAGTATAAGCAGGAAGAAAATGTAGAAAATTTCATATATTCTCTTAAACTTTAATATATTCGTATACGTGTGTGTGTGTACATGTATCAATGTATGCATGAGAATGCGAATTCAAGCGTATGTGCGTAAATATTGTATTTGAATTAATACATGTATGTATGTGTGTATGTGCTTTTATTTTGTAAGTAGTCGTGCGTTAATTTAATTACTTGAGGGCATCATCATCATCATCATAGTCGTCATCCTCATTTTCCCACCATTCTCGTCATCGTCATCATCATGAACAAACATCATCGATTGTATTTTACGCACGAATAATATTTGCGGTCATTTTTACCATTAAGACTTTAAATGCATGTGTTTATTTGCCATCCGAA